>JACEFZ010022526.1:70000-72500 GCA_014155875.1 Cepaea nemoralis | reverse complement strand
CCCTCTCTCTATCTCTATCTATCCCTCTATCTGTGTGTGTGTGTGTGTGTGTGTGTGTGTGTGTGTGTGTGTCTTTGTCATTTTTGTTTTCACTCCCTTTCCCCTCCCTCACTCAAACACAATTATTGGTATACCAATTTCATTCAGGTTAAATCTCTCATAACAGCGCTAGCTATACTGTAGCTTTTCCGCAGAGCCGTGAAGCAAAATGATTTTGTTCATCTCATCTTGTTCCTCTTGTACCTCCCGGTGTCGATGTGAAGCATTAACAGTGGGAGAGTGCTCGTTTAAGGGCTTCATATATGGAGGTTCCCATGGACTCATTCCATCGTTTACAAGGTCGACCTCTTTTTCTGCTTCCATTTGGTGTGTTCCCATTGCTTGTCGTGATACACTGTTAGTAGTGTAGCCTAGTTATTTCACTTGTGGTTTACTAATAGAGCTTAGTGATTTTGTTAGAAACTTATATATGTTGATTTAATTACACAGATCTCGATAGAGTGCACACTATTATTGATTGGAGAATTATTTCATCCAGTGTACTGTAAACGTCATCGTGTCTTCGGAATTAGTTCTTTCAAATAAATGCTTATGTTTGCGGCTGTACATCAACATCACATCACCACACCGTCAGCTGGTAGATGGTGGGTAAACACACAGCTGTGTGACTTCAGCAGCTCTGGGATGTCGAGTGTCCACCGGGGTATATGGAATGTTGGAGCTGAGCAGCGCAGGACACTCAGTTGTGCCACAGTTGGACGTTGCTGTCAAAGGCAGAGGTAACATCTGTGTGGATGTGGTAAGTAAGATGTGACTTCGACATTGCACATCCCAAAGAACACGGGGAATGCGTGGTCTCGAGGTATGGTGTCCGCCTCGAGTGCTGGAGGTCCCGGGTTCAAGCCCCGTGAGGACCGTGGACTTTTTTTTTCACGTGGACTTCTAGTAATAAGATTTCCCTGGTCTCTGGGTAGTGAGATCGGACGCCCGTGTGTATTGTTGCGCACGTAAAAAAATCCCTTGGCAGTTGGAAATCAAAAAAGAGTAGCCTAACAGCGCTGCCCGGGCAAAATTTCGAGTTAAAAATCTACCCAAACTAATTCAGGATCCTCGCCGGTGCTACGGAGTTCGTGCACCAAACTGAGATTCTCCGGACTCCGGTTTGAGTTAGGAGGAGAACGGGACACTTATGGATTACACCCGTGTGCCGTGATGTTGACCCATCGACTAAACTAAACTAAACATCCCAAAGAACGCTAATTGAACTAACACATTTCTGTTTACCTGTTTCGAAAAAAGCGGTTAAAATGCAAGAGGATCCACTTCATTGCACTGGTTTCTATCCTGTATGGTTCGGTCTTCTATCCACAAAGTGGCCTGCCGAAAGTTTGGCACAGAGCACGAACTCCACAGCTCCAGCGAAGACCTTGTCATCTGTTTTGGTGTACCTGTAAATATAACACACATTAGTTGGTCTAGGTTCCGTGCGCAGGCTTGTAGATCCAATACAGCCACCATGCAAACTTGTAGATGCTGTTTCTGCTGCTAATGGTGCTGTTGCTGATGTTGATGATGATGATTATGAAGATGGTGATGACGATAATGATAAAGATGATGATGATAATCATGATGATGATGAAGATGATAACGATTATGATTATGATAAAGATGATGATTATTATAATGATGATGATTATGATGATGATGATGATTATAATAATAATGATTACGATGAAGATGGTGATGGTGATGATAATGATGATGATTACGATGATGATGATAATGTTGACTGGTAATTCTGGTAGTGGTTGTGGTAACTGGCACAATTTATTCCAAGCCTTCACTTCACATGACGCCATCACTTTGGCAAGAAGCAAGCAGATTGAGTTGAGCTGAGCTGAGATGAGTGAGTTGAATTAAGTTAAGAACAGATATAGCAATCTGGACGTTCTCAGGCGTGCTCTGCCTTTATCTGCAACAACCAGTGAGCCAATACTAATGGTACTAGAAGCAGTCTAATAATGTATCCGTCTGGTTTTTCCTCTGAGTCATGAGAGTCGGCCAGATCCTCAGTTCATTTCCTGCAGCACCATTCTCCCAAGGCTATGATGATCTATGTTTCTTCTTTACTAAAACTACTTTGTGACACATTAACGTCATTACAAACCTGAGTTAACCGCTTTTATTTTCAGCTTGAAACTTTCAGCGCTGCTGACCTTGTCCCTGGCTTTCCAGCAATATGAAGATGAAATCCCCAACGGAGGAAACATCCCGCATCCGTGTAAAGCCAACTACCTCTGGCCAGGCGTGGGCCACGAAAACCCAAATGGCGGTGGTGTGAGAAATGTTTTCGGTACTGCTTTTGCTGCAGCCGGCCATCAGGTGTGTTGTGTGTTGTTACTAATGCTATATTTCTTTGTATTGTTTGGATCATATTTCACGACGTTGTGAACACAAGAATACAGAAACTATTGACAAAGCATGCTGTCAAATGTGAAGA
>JACEFZ010022526.1:20000-65000 GCA_014155875.1 Cepaea nemoralis | reverse complement strand
TTTAACTTGATATGAATCTACATCTGCACCTCTGAACAATGAAACTCCACGTAGAGATGATTTAAGTTCCTTCTTAATACATATATCATTATTTTGCTTGTCTGTCCGGTGGCCTGGTGATACCCATGTTGCTCTGTGTATTCTTCTATGTGGACACTGACCACAGTATGCACCGAGTGTTAACTGGTCTCTAACAATATGGCTCAAGCGCCATATACCCAAAGCCCCTTAATGGGTGTAAAAGCGTCCTTTATTTCACTTTACTTTACTGTTAAGTGTCGTGGGATGATTAATCATATACAGTGAATTCTCATATCTGCTATGGCTTATATACCACCAAAATGTTGTCATTGAGTACAGCATACCCGCTGGCATATTAACCACTTTTAAGTTATAACAATGACAAACCCCTTCTTTCCATTTTTCCGCCATCCATTTTTGTTTGATCCACACTTGCTTTTTTGTTTGGTACTGAATCTGTTTATATGTAATGAATTCACACAGTTGTCCTGACTAAATTATGTATATCTCCCAAGGTATCTGTGATCCGTTCGACAGCGAAGGCTGTAAGAACAAGAGCACATTCGTGTCGTGTGAACTAGACAATGTCAAGGCCTGTGAGGGAGTAAACAGTACCAGTAAGTCTTTAATTATGAAAAGGTCATGATTTTTGAGTGATGATGAATCAATAGTCATGATTTTTTTTAAATATTAAAATATAGTTACAACCCATGATTGTTCTTAGATGTTAAGCTATAAAATCTTTAGAAGAGACAAAGAAAGTTGGATATGCAATTACGAGTGATTTTAAACTATAATTATAATCAAAAGTCATAATTGTTCGTAGACGTGAAACTATGATGAGCATATCCCTTTTTATGACCCGAGAACAGTGCCGTTTTATCTGTGTTTAAAAGCTTTTGTCTGCTTGATTGACTCCAGCTTGTTTGACATAATTACAAATTGTTAATCTTATATTTCATTTCCCCTATTACTTACACGTTTACAAAACATCACAACCGGCCGCCGCCATTTTTACCGGAAGTTCCCCCTTTACATAAACAAATGAAACAACATGAATGTTTCTATTGGCTAGAACACGATCATATGTTTTGAGAATCAACTTTATTTCTGTGATCTCTCCTAATATCCAGGTGTGAAGACCATAGATCTGAGGTTCCCGAAAACCAATATCCCGGCTTCAGAGACTAACTACATGTGTTTCTCCTTTGACGTGCCCGATGACCAGGACTACCACATCGTTGCCCACGAACCAATCATCACAAACCAGCAGGTGGTGCATCACATGTTGTGGTACGGCTGTAAGGATGGTGAGTGTGGTCCTTGTTTATTCTTTTAATTTCTCTCGAATTGTTATTGCGTATGCATTGTATTTTAACAACTAGTAATTTCAAAACAATTTTTCCCCATTGTGAATTTAAATAACGAAGACACAAACAATAGATTGCACGATTTATTGCCTGGAATATTTCTCTTCATCTCGCCAGGTACATACTGCAGAATTCACACAACAAAAAGTAAAATAGCTAGATAAATCCTTCAAGCTGAAGTATACACATGTTCTCACAGTAATGTCAATTACCTACCACAGTGATTTTAAACTGACTAACACGTCTTTCTGTTTGCACAAAATTGGCCTATGTAGATTGATCATTATGGCTTCTGGAAACTTTAACAAGCGACTATTTTATGTGTTGAACACCACACGGAAGGCACTGTCTCTGTCAATCACATGACCGGTTTCCAACACGTGCCTACCAATTGATGACACGGGAATCTTCCGGTGTGTTGGCCTCCCTGTTCTCTCATCGCCTGTGTCTAGTAACTGGTCGACCCATTGAGGTATGTGTTCACCCACCCTCGTGTGTAACTGTCGCTCTGTTCCGTCGATGTAAATGGCCTGACACCTACATGTAAATTGGTAGATATAATTAGATTTGGCGTACACAGCGATCGGTTCTTTAACTGCTGGCTTGGGAATAGGTGTGGTTCTGTACCTAATAACTGGAGTTGCAGCACATAATGTTCGACCTTCTGTTGTCATGTAGACATTGCATTACGTCATCCCTTCGAAAGGTTAACTTGATGAATACCTTGAGTTTTGGGACTGTAGTTTCGTCTGGTTTTGGTTGGTACTGTTGACAGTGGCGCTTTATAAATCCTATGGAGTACCCATTCTGGTTTAAGACATTCTAGTAATTAGTAATTTCTTGGCAAATCTTGCTGCACGGCTGTAAGGATGGTACGTTTGGTCCGTGTTTATTCTTTTAATCTTTGTTGTACTGTTATCATTCATGCTTTGGCGGCCATGTATTTTAACAACTAATAATTTCTGGACAGCTCTTGATTGTCGGTCTGGTGGTAATCTGTTTAATTCCTAGAGAGGCGGATTTTTAAAATATGGAACTAGCCTTCAGGTCTTCTTCTTTTTCCTCCCCCTCCTCCTCCTTCTCCTCCTCCTTCTTCTCCTCCTCCTTCTCCCCCTCCTCCTCCTCCATTTACCTCAATGAAGTGTGTGTGTGTGTGTGTGTGTGTGTGTGTGTGTGTTAAAACGTTAAATAAGCTTGGAAAGTTGGACAATGTTATAAGTGAAATGGAAAGCATGAAATTGAATATCCTAGGCATAAGTGAGATGAGATGGTAGGGATCGGGCAAAATTACAACTGACAACTACACAATAATTTACTCTGGAGGCGATACACACGAAAAATGAGTGGGACTAATATTTGATAAAGAAACAGCCAAGTCAATTAATTGTTACTGGTGTATTTCAGACAGAGATATTATGGTCAAAATGTAAGGCAAACCAACAGATATAAATATTGTACAAGTATACGCACCAACAACAAGCAGTAGTGATGAAGAAATACGACACTTTTACGATGAAATAGAAATGGCGATGTCTCACATTAAATCACAAGAAATAATAATAATACTAGGAGATTTTAATGACAAAATAGGAAATGGAAAAATGGAGGATATAGTGGTGAATTACTGTGTAACAAGCTACGTGGAGGGTCCCAAATAGCCCTGTCACAATGATTAAATAATCCTCTATAGCCCTGGCTGGGATAGGTCTTTGCTTGCCAACCCTCCTCCGTTCCCCGGACTCACTGTCACTCTCTCTTTCGACCTCGGGACCTATTCCCTGACGTGTCTTTCTGGCTGATCCATATATATAACACGGTGATCGTTGGAGTAAACTAAAACGTGATTTATTAAATTAATAAAGAACAGCACAGGAAAACATCAAGGCAGTTAAAACAGATAGTTCTAAACAGACACAACAAGGATAAAGTTCAGGCAGAGAGCCTCATGGCTTTCCCTCATAGACCGAAGAGTACTACAAAGTCCCGTCAGTCGACATCTGCCTCACCGATTTGGTCCGCAGGTATTTTCCTCCTTCCCGATCGGTTGTACAAACAACAGGCGCCTGTAGAACCAGTCCTACTAGTTCCAGTGGTCTTCTCTACACAATGAGTCTTGTGTTCGTTGTAGCCCAATGGTACAGGAATACATCACTTGTCACAATGGGACCAGTTCTTGAAGGGGAAAATGTGTATGGGTGTTTTAATGTCACTGACCAGGCTGGGTAAGATTTCACATAATGGGAATGGTTCGTGAATGTGGAATGGGTATGGGTTTTTCAATGTCACTGATACGGATGAGTAGGACCGAGAATGAGCTGTAGGTCCATTCAGGAACATAGGTTCAACCACTCCACTATTGACGATGGGATTTGTACAGAGCGGGTACCGAAGGATGCCACTAGATCAGGACTAATCGGACATTGATTCCTTGATTGGAGTCATTAGCCTGTGGCCGTCCTGAAAGTCCATGGTTCACCTGAGAATGTCTTAATGTGATACTCTCGTGGCCTTGCAGATCTCCTATGCTCCCTTCAATTCAAGGAGGACCCTGGAGATGACAGAGATTAGTGAGCGACTAGGCTGACTCAAGTACCACAATCCTGAGGACCAATAGGGCCTCAGTTACTACATTTGACATATAGGTTCCCTACCCAATACATTAGATAAGAGGCCCGAATGAATGGGCCTGACCTGTCAGGTAGCCCCTGGATTGGCTACGTCCGGGCTTGAGTAGACCTCCAGCTTGTAGACGTCCGGTTGTCCACCCTAGGAACTTTTTGCCTACAAGACTCACTCTCCACACTCATACCAAGCCTTTATTATTATTGGGCACATTCATTTCCAGGCTTATCTCTCACTTGCAAACCCTGCCTTTCTCACGACAAAGCTCTTGTGGTGTTGTGTGGGTAATTATGTGTATGTAAAGAAGTGTCGTTCCCCATTCCCACCAAGAATAGGAAAAAAAATACTACTCCTTCCGGCCGCTGCTCTTGTCTGAGCTGTCGCCGCAATGTACCGGCAGTGCCTCACCTTACACGTAGAACTAGATGATCGACCAGTAACTATTCAGTTCACCCGGCCACCCTATCCGCTAAAAGATGAAAGAGATAGCCCAGTGGATACCCTCTTCCGGCTCAAGAAGATAGATTATAGATGGGGGGAACCCATCCCCACGGAGCCCTTCCCTCCTTCCGGCATACCGTAACTATATAATGATTATAGTCAAATGAAAGATTACAGTATGCCAAGTTCAGGCCGTAAAAGGAAAGATAGCAACAGCCCATCTGCTGCCAAGAACAAGTGAAATCATCTGGGAAGCTATATTGCTCAGATTCGTTCCCAGGCAATGCCGAGAACAAGACGCTTAGCTAGATTGGCCAACGGTCAACCCACTACCAATCTGGCCAGACTGCCGTTTAGCCAATTCGTCTCACCAGTCGAGACAACCAGTTAGCTTTATAGACCAAGGTCTAGCAGTATTAAATAAAACCCCAATTGTTACCTTTCAATTTCCCAGTAGTAAGCTGCAGTGTTGTCCTAATCTTTGAATTAAATAGACATGCTGCAAATACCAAACGGTAAGTATTGGAACGGACATGAATTGCACCAGAAGTTGCACTGGTGTGTATTTGGTGTAAGGTGCCCTATCGGGTTTCCCCGAAGACAAGACATATATCTAATCGTTCTATTAAAAAGATCGTGTTGTTAAAGTATCCCAGAGAACTATCTTCCATGGTGATTAAACGAATAAGAGAACTGAGGGTTCCCGAAAGCTGTTTCCCCCTGTTTACCCAAACCCAAAGAAGGCCTGAGGACATGGGCCACTGACGTTTTGTCACATACTGTTTAGGTACAAACATTAAAGATGAGAGAAACTAATAGAATGGGCAAATATCGATGGTATGATAATTGGAAACACCTGGTTTAAACACCATAAAAGACGACTTTACACACGGAAAAGCCCTGGTAAGACAATACTCAACCAAATTGACAATATTTTTATTTAGAAAAGGTTAAGGAATGCGTTAATTAATGTAAAGACAATGCCTGGTTCTGAATGTAATAGTGATCATGTACCACTATGTGGACTAATAAAAGTAAGACTTTTTTTGGTCAAGTAATGAGAAAGAGAGGCAGTGGAGAACATCGTGACAACTGTAAAGATCGAGGGGAAGAGAGGGAGAGGTAGATCAAGAGAAATGCTGCTGGATGGATTGAGACAGTGGCATGGAGGAATATCATCATCGGGTTGATCCAGAAAACCAAAGACCGAGATATGTGGAAAGTCGTGATCGCCTATGCCAGCCGGCATGGAACTTGATGATGATGAGCCAGTTCACTTGCTCGCCGCCTGTCCTTTCCACACAATTTCCCCAACATTCTGAAAGTTCACTGATTCAAATTTAATCAGGCTTGATTGATTCCACATCAGTATTTGGATATGGTATTATACAAGTATTATCAAGTAAATTTCCTTCACTAAGCATTGAAACTGTGGAGATGCGACGAAACAAAGCAAATAACACTATGATTCTAGTATAGCGGTATATTGTCCTTCTGTCCAAATGGGAGGTCAAATTTGGCGATATAATATCCCTCGCGCAGAATCCGTTAAACACATCCAGGTCAGGGAGCCGCTTTAGTGTGGCAGCAAGACACTCGCCTACCGGCCCGGTGGTCATGGTTCGATCCGCACTGGGCGGGGTGGATTTGTCAACTGGACCTGGGCTCCCAGGTCGACCCATCCTAATAAGGGCACGGAGAAATGGCTTGGGCAGTAAATGCCACCAGTATGATACTGACCACATGACTCACGGGGCGCTGATATCTCTGAACATGTGGGTCTAGAGCCGTATGTCAGATACACCTTCAGGTGTCTGACATGACCCTTTGTTTACTTACTGACTGATTGACTGACAGACTGACTGCCTGACTGATTGACTGCCTGACTGATTGACTGATTGACTGACAGACTGACTGCCTGACTGATTGACTGCCTGACTGATTGACTGACTGACTGACTGACTGACCTACTCACAGATTTACCATTCAGCTGTGGGAAGGTGTTGTGAACGCAATTTGCAGTCCCGCATACCACGTTCGAAACACAGCTGCAGGCGACTTCGAAGCAGATCGCCTTGGATGATATTCAAATAATGGTGTAAGCATCGGGCGTTCAGAAAGCAATGGCAAACTACTGAACGTAAACTTGTCTAGTAAATTATAAACAGTCTAACAATGCTGGGGTTGACTGCGGCGTCCTTTAAAGGATAAGCAACTAACTAACTGTTACCTTCATGTTTTTTTAATGTTGCATATCCCATGCAGGCCGGTGCAGTCAACACCAGCATTTTTCAGCTGCTGTTGATGTACTAGGCTACGTATTTACATTCAGTAGTTACCTCATGTATCTACACATTAATACTATAGGATAGTCTTGGCCTTCGATCTTGTACATATATAGGTGTTAGATCTATCTTATGAGGTCTTGATCTGATTTGCAGCCGACGCTCCCTTAGAAACTGAACCAGTCGCTTGTAACATGGCCAGCTCCACTAACTGTACATCCCTCATTGGCTTGTGGACTGTTGGTCAAACGGGTAGTGCTATGGTGACCACCTGGGCTTCAGAATTGGCAAAACTGCGTTCAGAAGAGTTCGCCTGGAGGTGAGATGTCTGGCTGAAAATTGTTGTTCCTTTGTGTGGTTTCTGTTTGTTGTCCCTTGTTTGTTGTTCCCGTTTTTTCCCGGATTTCCTCGGATGGCTGCAGTCAAGACGGAGACAGAAGGAACTCTATCAAAATCCAAGATGAAAGAGAAAAGACAAAAGAAACTCTCAAGCAGATACAAGAAGAAAGAGCTCACATAGAATCACTGGATGAACTGAAGCAAGTCCAGCAGAAGATGGAGCAGGATGTCGTTCGGATGGATGCTATAAAGGCGGAGACTGAAGAAAAGCTATCAACAATACATCAAGCGAGAGACAAGGCAGAAGCAACTCTACAGCGGATAGTAAAGCTGCTCAAGGCGAGATCGAACCAGAAGATGCAAGAACACAGACACAAGAAGAAGCAACAGATGAAGAACGATATAGCTCACCACCGAGATCGAACTGGCGAACACCGAGAAGATTCGAAGGCAACCCACGACGGGGAAATAGGAGGAACACCAGAAGAGACTACAACTGGTAAAGCTACACGAAAGAAACAGCACCATATGACTGGGTGGGCACACAACTCCAAGCCTCAACAAGTGCGCGACTCTGTCCAGACATGAAAAACCTAACGAGAAAGGAATGAACACAATCAACCCATCAGAAGCCGGGAAGCTGACAACAAGCAGCGCAATGTACGAAAGACAAACTACAAGCTACATCATAAATACCCCAATTATAGCCAAGTCGAAAAATAGAGAGCCGGAAAGGGGTGTATTCGTATCAAAAATTGGATTGGATTGTTCCCGTTTATTGTTTACAGGCCTGATGCCTGAATGCACTCTTGAGATTGTAGTGTATTTTGTACACGTCATGATGCGTGTATGAACACTTTGTCCTTGTCAGGACGCATCCCCCACTGGTCCAAGCATGCTATCCAGCTCACGCGTGGGGCTCCTAGTAGCTGTCAGCATGCGACAGCGGCCACCCACCGGGCAACAGCTGTGATAGGCTGGTAAACCATGCGTGGATAACCGATTTGGTGTCAAATCAATCGATGAATTAGGGTATGCCTATCCAGCACGTGAAGACAGAATTCGGCAGGCTGCGCGGAAGAAATCATTGATGATTCAACGGGCGAGACAGCGTTTACCTGCAAAGTGTTGTGGAATGTTATGAGCACGGCAAGGCACGTAGAGCGCCTTGGTCATCCACTGCACCTGTATTCGTCTCCAGTCGTCTTGACTTGTCTTGCCACTGGACTCAGATGGACTCAGGCGAGGTAGTTAGGTCGACGAATTGCGCATCTCTTCCTCACTTTAATCCAATTCATCGCGCAAGTCATTCATCATCCAACTTCATATATCACTTTCAAGCCCTGTGGCGATGGGCGAGCGGTTGAAGCGGCAGGCGTGGGTACATTGGCAGTCGTAGTCGCAGACCTGCACACAGGCGGCTCAGGCCATATGGTCGTTTTCTACTGACCGGAGCAGCAGTAGGATTCTGCAGCCCCCCTGAGTGACTGAGCAGCGCTCTATAGGAAATCACTGCTCACCTCCATTTCAACCATGTAAGAGTGGGGGTCTGGTAAGAATGAGGCAGCGAGGTGTGACGATGGGTTCTGGCCGATGCTCGACACTCAGAGGAAAGGCGAGACGGACATATAACCAGATTGCTACTGGAACTATTAGTGTTGGAACTCTTTGCTGGCTGCTGAGGATGGGACGGAGCGCTTATGGAATGTCCCGAATGAAGTGATGTCGGTTCCTAAATCAATTAATCAATCAAATACCTCCATAGTACGAAGAAGGGGCTAGAAAAAGTGTCCTAAACATTGTCTGCTCCATCATTACCTAACCAGCTAGCCGCAGTTGGTGGGTACCCTATACTTCTTCTTCTGCGTTCATCCGGGTTTTTTTTTTTCGGACGTGATTGCGTTGTGCCTGTTTACAGCAGAGCTGCGTTCTTGCGCCGTTAGGCCGACACATCCGATTTCTGCGGGCATTTGTTGACCGGATTAACCTTCCCGGGAGTTTCTTAGGACGTTTGACTCTCACTGTTGTGGTGTTATCTCCCATCCTAGCTGGCCTATATAGAACAGCCAAAGACATCCTGGTCAGCCCTCAAGGGAAGGCAGGGGCAGACCATGGGCATTCCCCGCCATCCAAGGAGGCTTCCATACTTGCATAGCCGACACACAGCGCTCTGGTACTGGGCTCTCCAAAGGAATCGTCACGTCCTGCACATGGCTGCTTAGTCTCTCTTCCGTATATTGGGCCTTCCTTTCACCATAGGCTGTTCTTCTGGAAACCAGAAGAATGCAGTCTGCAGATGACATCCACACAGTGAGCTTTCGATTTGGACTTTCCACGTAATGGATTTGCTATCCAAGCATTACGCCATTTCATGCCCCTGGGACGCTTTTGTAACTGACATACCTGTGGTATGAAGTGCGGCAGTCTAAATACTTCTTCGTGCACCTTTAAATGTCAACCTGAATGTAGTTAAAGTAAGCTGCAGTCAACTTGAGCTTGTTTGATATCTCCATAGAGCTTGTCCTCAAATGAAGCAGGTGTGGGCCAAAATATCTTTCTCTGTTCTGCATATATTGGTCACTCCTGCAGCAAATGTTTAGCTGTCATTTTACCAGTTCCACAATTACATTCATCGGTATCTCCTGTCTTTAGTTTATTGAACAAGTGGTATTTCAGCCTGTTATGTTCTGTGCGGAGTCTGAAGATTGCTACTTGTTCTCTTCGGTCGAGTTTGTAATATGCATCATCCTTCTGGTGGCCTGGATGCTCTGATTCCCTCTGGTTCTATAAATGCTTTTTATAAACCTCTTTGCCTCATTATAGGTTATGTCTATGTCAGGCTGTGGTAGTCGTTCCACCCTCTTTTGCTAGTCTGTCAGCCTCTTCATTTCCAGGTATACTGCAATGTGATTGGATCCACCGTATTACAACTTTTTTGGATTTCTTTTTTTTTGGTCAGCTAGTTCTGTGCTGTTTTGCCCCTTCAGTATTGAGACAGCTGACTTTGCATCTGTGAAGATAGCTATTTGCTTCTCTTTATTTTCCTCCATCAAGAGCATTTCTGCTGCAGTATTCAAAGCCTCTATCTCCGCTTTGAAGTTACTTGAAAATTTTCCATTTGCCACTGACTGTGTTTTTTTCACTCCATTTTTTAAATTTAGGAGAATTCCTTCTCCATTTCTATTTCATTGTTAGCTAATCCATCTGTATATGCATGGGTCCAATTGCTGTTTGGGTAATGTTCTTTTATGTAGTTTAGGGTTATTTTTCTTCTTTCGGTTTCATTCTGAGTGTTCTTTTTCTCAATACCAGGAATGTTTCTATCATCTCAGGTAGTGGCTTGCTGTCTCCAGGCTGGGATCTTGTGTGCATTGTAAATGGGTTGACTGTTCATATGTTAAGTGTGGGATCTGCCCTAATTTTTCTTTTAGCAGTTTCTACAAAGTTGCCACGCTTCAGTCTTCCCTTTCCAAAACCATTAAACCTGTTATACATAGGGTGGTCTGTCAATCTTCTGAATTTTCTGCTTGTTGCTGGGCTCTGCTATCTCTTCTATCCTGCATTGATTGTAAACAAGTGATCTTTTCTAGTATATTAATAGGCTAGTAGTTTCCTTTTTGTTTTAGTGCCTAGTCCTATTAGTATTTCATTTGTGATTCTATCCTTTCCTGGTGATTTCTTCTTTTTTAGGGTATTCATTGCCTGTTCCATTTCTTCCATTGTTAGATTTGCCATCATATATTCTGCTGCTGTCTCTGTATTACTATGGTGTATCTGTTTGTCTTTGATTGCTTTCTTCTGTTCGGTTGTAATATCAGTGTGGTTTGCACTGGCACAGTGTTCCCGCGAAGTCCCATCAGGCGGTGATAGTGCAGGGCCCCCTGACTCGAGGTCGACATAAAAATAAAGTAAAAACAGGTAAAGCTAACAGAGCTAACCATATTCCTTGACAACTGGATCTTGGAATGTACGCACCCTATTTGACAGAGACGGCGCTTCGGGTCCAAAGAGACGAACAGAATTGATTGGGGGAGAGCTGGGCAGGTACAGCGTCGACATTGCAGCCTTGAGTGAGACACGACTTGCAGAGAAGGCCAAATATGTGAAGTAGGTGCCGGCTACATTTTTTTTCTGGAGTGGAAGGAAAGCGAGGAAAGACACCAATCCGGTGTGGGATTTGCCATTAGTCGCCCTCAAATCCCACCCGGGTCGACTTAATGGCAAATCCACACCGGATGGTGTCTTTCCTCGCTTTTCCTTCCACTCCAGAAAAAAAATGTAGCCGGCACCTACTTCACATATTTGGCCTTCTCTGCAAGTCGTGTCTCACTCAAGGCTGCAATGTCGATGCTGTACCTGCCCAGCTCTCCCCCAATCAATTCTGTTCGTCTCTTTGGACCGAAGCGCCGTCTCTGTCAAATAGGGTGCGTACATTCCAAGATCCAGTTGTCAAGGAATATGGTTAGCTCTGTTAGCTTTATCTGTTTTTACTTTATTTTTATGTCGACCTCGAGTCAGGGGGCCCTGCACTATCACCGCCTGATGGGACTTCGCGGGAACACTGTGCCAGTGCAAACCACACTGATATTACAACCGAACAGAAGAAAGCAATCAAAGACAAACAGATACACCATAGTAATACAGAGACAGCAGCAGAATATATGATGGCAAATCTAACATGGAAGAAATGGAACAGGCAATGAATACCCTAAAAAAGAAGAAATCACCAGGAAAGGATAGAATCACAATGAAATACTAATAGGACTAGGCACTAAAACAAAAAGGAAACTACTAGCCTATTAATAACTAGAAAAGATCACTTGTTTACAATCAATGCAGGATAGAAGAGATAGCAGAGCCCAGCAACAAGCAGAAAATTCAGAAGATTGACAGACCACCCTATGTATAACAGTTTAATGGTTTTGGAAAGGGAAGACTGAAGCGTGGCAACTTTGTAGAAACTGCTAAAAGAAAAATTAGGGCAGATCCCACACTTAACATATGAACAGTCAACCCATTTACAATGCACACAAGATCCAGCCTGGAGACAGCAGCCACTACCTGAGATGATAGAAAACATTCCTGGTATTGAGAAAAAGAACACTCAGAATGAAACCGAAAGAAGAAAAATAACCCTAAACTACATAAAAGAACATTACCCAAACAGCAATTGGACCCATGCATATACAGATGGATTAGCTAACAATGAAATAGAAAATGGAGAAGGAATTCTCCTAAATTTAAAAAATGGAGTGAAAAAAACACAGTCAGTGGCAAATGGAAAATTTTCAAGTAACTTCAAAGCGGAGATAGAGGCTTGAATACTGCAGCAGAAATGCTCTTGATGGAGGAAATAAAGAGAAGCAAATAGCTATCTTCACAGATGCAAAGTCAGCTGTCTCAATACTGAAGGGGCAAAACAGCACAGAACTAGCTGACCAAAAAAAAGAAATCCAAAAAAGTTGTAATACGGTGGATCCAATCACATTGCAGTATACCTGGAAATGAAGAGGCTGACAGACTAGCAAAAGAGGGTGGACGACTACCACAGCCTGACATAGACATAACCTATAATGAGGCAAAGAGGTTTATAAAAAGCATTTATAGAACCAGAGGGAATCAGAGCATCCAGGCCACCAGAAGGATGATGCATATTACAAACTCGACCGAAGAGAACAAGTAGCAATCTTCAGACTCCGCACAGAACATAACAGGCTGAAATACCACTTGTTCAATAAACTAAAGACAGGAGATACCGATGAATGTAATTGTGGAACTGGTAAAATGACAGCTAAACATTTGCTGCAGGAGTGACCATATATGCAGAACAGAGAAAGATATTTTGGCCCACACCTGCTCATTTGAGGACAAGCTCTATGGAGATATCAACAAGCTCAAGTTGACTGCAGCTTACTTTAACTACATTCAGGTTGGACATTTAAAGGTGCACGAAGAAGTATTTAGACTGCCGCACTTCATACCACAGGTATGTCAGTTACAAAAGCGTCCCAGGGGCATGAAATGGCGTAATGCTTGGATAGCAAATCCATTACGTGGAAAGTCCAAATCGAAAGCTCACTGTGTGGATGTCATCTGCAGACTGCATTCTTCTGGTTTCCAGAAGAACAGCCTATGGTGAAAGGAAGGCCCAATATACGGAAGAGAGACTAAGCAGCCATGTGCAGGACGTGACGATTCCTTTGGAGAGCCCAGTACCAGAGCGCTGTGTGTCGGCTATGCAAGTATGGAAGCCTCCTTGGATGGCGGGAATGCCCATGGTCTGCCCCTGCCTTCCCTTGAGGGCTGACCAGGATGTCTTTGGCTGTTCTATATAGGCCAGCTAGGATGGGAGATAACACCACAACAGTGAGAGTCAAACGTCCTAAGAAACTCCCGGGGAAGGTTAACCCGGTCAACAAATGCCCGCAGAAGTCGGATGTGTCGGCCTAACGGCAGCAAGAACGCAGCTCTGCTGTAAACAGGCACAACGCAATCACGTCCGGAAAAAAAAACTCCCGGATGAACGCAGAAGAAGAAGTATAGGGTACCCACCAACTGCGGCTAGCTGGTTAGGTAATGATGGAGCAGACAATGTTTAGGACACTTTTTCTAGCCCCTTCTTCGTACTATGGAGGTATTTGATTGATTATTGATTTAGGAACCGACATCACTTCATTCGGGACATTCCATAAGCGCTCCGTCCCATCCTCAGCAGCCAGCAAAGAGTTCCAACACTAATAGTTCCAGTAGCAATCTGGTTATATGTCCGTCTCGCCTTTCCTCTGAGTGTCGAGCATCGGCCAGAACCCATCGTCACACCTCGCTGCCTCATTCTTACCAAACCCCCACTCTTACATGGTGAAATTGAGGTGAGCAGTGATTTCCTATAGAGCGCTGCTCAGTCACTCAGGGGGGCTGCAGAATCCTACTGCTGCTCGGTCAGTAGAAAACGACCATATGGCCTGAGCCGCCTGTGTGCAGGTCTGCGACTACGACTGCCAATGTACCCACGCTGCCGCTTCACCGCTCGCCCATCGCCACAGGGCTTGAAAGTGATATATGAAGTTGGATGATGAATGACTTGCGCGATGAATTGGATTAAAGTGAGGAAGAGATGCGCAATTCGTCGACCTAACTACCTCGCCTGAGTCCATCTGAGTCCAGTGGCAAGACAAGTCAAGACGACTGGAGACGAATACAGGTGCAGTGGATGACCAAGGCGCTCTACGTGCCTTGCCGTGCTCATAACATTCCACAACACTTTGCAGGTAAACGCTGTCTCGCCGTTGAATCATCAATGATTTCTTCCGCGCAGCCTGCCGAATTCTGTCTTCACGTGCTGGATAGGCATACCCTAATTCATCGATGATTTGACACCAAATCGGTTATCCACGCATGGTTTACCAGCCTATCACAGCTGTTGCCCGGTGGGTGGCCGCTGTCGCATGCTGACAGCTACTAGGAGCCCCACGCGTGAGCTGGATAGCATGCTTGGACCAGTGGGGGATGCGTCCTGACAAGGACAAAGTGTTCATACACGCATCATGACGTGTACAAAAATACACTACAATCTCAAGAGTGCATTCAGGCATCAGGCCTGTAAACAATAACGGGAACAATCCAATCCAATTTTTGATACGAATACACCCTTTCCGGCTCTCTATTTTCGACTTGGCTATAATTGGGGTATTTATGATGTAGCTTGTAGTTTGTCTTTCGTACATTGCGCTGCTTGTTGTCAGCTTCCCGGCTTCTGATGGGTTGATTGTGTTCATTCCTTTCTCGTTAGGTTTTTCATGTCTGGACAGAGTCGCGCACTTGTTGAGGCTTGGAGTTGTGTGCCCACCCAGTCATATGGTGCTGTTTCTTTCGTGTAGCTTTACCAGTTGTAGTCTCTTCTGGTGTTCCTCCTATTTCCCCGCCGTGGGTTGCCTTCGAATCTTCTCGGTGTTCGCCAGTTCGATCTCGGTGGTGAGCTATATCGTTCTTCATCTGTTGCTTCTTCTTGTGTCTGTGTTCTTGCATCTTCTGTTCGATCTCGGCTTGAGCAGCTTTACTATCCGCTCTAGAGTTGCTTCTGCCTTGTCTCTCGCTTGATGTATTGTTGATAGCTTTTCTTCAGTCTCCGCCTTTATAGCATCCATCCGAACGACATCCTGCTCCATCTTCTGCTGGACTTGCTTCAGTTCATCCAGTGATCTATGTGAGCTCTTTCTTCTTGTATCTGCTGAGAGTTTCTTTTGTCTTTTCTCTTTCATCTTGGATTTTTGATAGAGTTCCTTCTGTCTCCGTCTTGACTGCAGCCATCCGAGGGAAATCCGGGAAAAAACGGGAACAACAAACAAGGGACAACAAACAGAAACCACACAAAGGAACAACAATTTTCAGCCAGACATCTCACCTCAGGCGAACTCTTCTGAACGCAGTTTTGCCAATTCTGAAGCCCAGGTGGTCACCATAGCAACTACCCGTTGACCAACAGTCCACAAGCCAATGAGGGATGTACAGTTAGTGGAGCTGGCCATGTTACAAGCGACTGGTTCAGTTTCTAAGGGAGCGTCGGCTGCAAATCAGATCAAGACCTCATAAGATAGATCTAACACCTATATACGTACAAGATCGAAGGCCAAGACTATCCTATAGTGTTAATGTGTAGATACATGAGGTAACTACTGAATGTAAATACGTAGCCTAGTACATCAACAGCAGCTGAAAAATGCTGGTGTTGACTGCAACGGCCTGCAAGGGATATGCAACATTAAAAAAACATGAGGTAACAGTTAGTTGGTTGCTTATCCTTTAAAGGACGCCGCAGTCAACCCCAGCATTGTTAGACTGTTTATAATTTACTAGACAAGTTTACGTTCAGTAGTTTGCCATTGCTTCTGAACGCCCGATGCTTACACCATTATTTGAATATCATCCAAGGCGATCTGCTTCGAAGTCGCCTGCAGCTGTGTTTCGAACGTGGTATGCGGGACTGCAAATGCGTTCACAACACCTTCCCACAGCTGAATGGTAAATCTGTGAGTAGGTCAGTCAGTCAGTCAGTCAGTCAGTCAATCAGTCAGGCAGTCAATCAGTCAGGCAGTCAGTCTGTCAGTCAATCAGTCAATCAGTCAGGCAGTCAATCAGTCAGGCAGTCAGTCTGTCAGTCAATCAGTCAGTAAGTAAACAAAGGGTCATGTCAGACACCTGAAGGTGTATCTGACATACGGCTCTAGACCCACATGTTCAGAGATATCAGCGCCCCGTGAGTCATGTGGTCAGTATCATACTGGTGGCATTACTGCCCAAGCCATTTCTCCGTGCCTTATTAGGATGGGTCGACCTGGGAGCCCAGGTCCAGTTGACAAATCCACCCGCCCAGTGCGGATCGAACCATGACCACCGGGCCGGTAGGCGAGTGTCTTGCTGCCACACTAAAGCGGCTCCCTGACCTGGATGTGTTTAACGGATTCTGCGCGAGGGATATTAATATCCCTCGCGCAGAATCCGTTTAAACACATCCAGGTCAGGGAGCCGCTTAGTGTGGCAGCAAGACACTCGCCTACCGGCCCGGTGGTCATGGTTCGATCCGCACTGGGCGGGGTGGATTTGTCAATGGACCTGGGCTCCCAGTCGACCCATCCTAATAAGGGCACGGAGAAATGGCTTGGGCAGTAAATGCCACCAGTATGATACTGACCACATGACTCACGGGGCGTGATATCTCTGAACATGTGGGTCTAGAGCCGTATGTCAGATACACCTTCAGGTGTCTGACATGACCTTTGTTTACTTACTGACTGATTGACTGACAGACTGACTGCCTGACTGATTGACTGCCTGACTGATTGACTGATTGACTGACAGACTGACTGCCTGACTGATTGACTGCCTGACTGATTGACTGACTGACTGACTGACTGACTGACCTACTCACAGATTTACCATTCAGCTGTGGGAAGGTGTTGTGAACGCAATTTGCAGTCCCGCATACCACGTTCGAAACACAGCTGCAGGCGACTTCGAAGCAGATCGCCTTGGATGATATTCAAATAATGGTGTAAGCATCGGGCGTTCAGAAAGCAATGGCAAACTACTGAACGTAAACTTGTCTAGTAAATTATAAACAGTCTAACAATGCTGGGGTTGACTGCGGCGTCCTTTAAAGGATAAGCAACTAACTAACTGTTACCTCATGTTTTTTAATGTTGCATATCCCATGCAGGCCGTTGCAGTCAACACCAGCATTTTTCAGCTGCTGTTGATGTACTAGGCTACGTATTTACATTCAGTAGTTACCTCATGTATCTACACATTAATACTATAGGATAGTCTTGGCCTTCGATCTTGTACATATATAGGTGTTAGATCTATCTTATGAGGTCTTGATCTGATTTGCAGCCGACGCTCCCTTAGAAACTGAACCAGTCGCTTGTAACATGGCCAGCTCCACTAACTGTACATCCCTCATTGGCTTGTGGACTGTTGGTCAAACGGGTAGTTGCTATGGTGACCACCTGGGCTTCAGAATTGGCAAAACTGCGTTCAGAAGAGTTCGCCTGGAGGTGAGATGTCTGGCTGAAAATTGTTGTTCCTTTGTGTGGTTTCTGTTTGTTGTCCCTTGTTTGTTGTTCCCGTTTTTCCCGGATTCCTCGGATGGCTGCAGTCAAGACGGAGACAGAAGGAACTCTATCAAAATCCAAGATGAAAGAGAAAAGACAAAAGAAACTCTCAAGCAGATACAAGAAGAAAGAGCTCACATAGAATCACTGGATGAACTGAAGCAAGTCCAGCAGAAGATGGAGCAGGATGTCGTCGGATGGATGCTATAAAGGCGGAGACTGAAGAAAAGCTATCAACAATACATCAAGCGAGAGACAAGGCAGAAGCAACTCTAGAGCGGATAGTAAAGCTGCTCAAAGCCGAGATCGAACAGAAGATGCAAGAACACAGACACAAGAAGAAGCAACAGATGAAGAACGATATAGCTCACCACCGAGATCGAACTGGCGAACACCGAGAAGATTCGAAGGCAACCCACGGCGGGGAAATAGGAGGAACACCAGAAGAGACTACAATGGTAAAGCTCCATGAAAGAAACAGCACCATATGACTGGGTGGGCACACAACTCCAAGCCTCAACAAGTGCGCGACTCTGTCCAGACATGAAAAACCTAACGAGAAAGGAATGACCACAATCAACCCATCAGAGCCGGGAAGCTGACAACAAGGCAGCCCAATGTACGAAAGACAAACTATACAAGCTACATCATAAATACCCAATTATAGCCAAGTCGAAAAATAGAGAGCCGGAAAGGGGTGTATTCGTATCAAAAATTGGATTGGATTGTTCCCGTTTATTGTTTACAGGCCTGATGCCTGAATGCACTCTTGAGATTGTAGTGTATTTTTGTACACGTCATGATGCGTGTATGAACACTTTGTCCTTGTCAGGACGCATCCCCCACTGGTCCAAGCATGCTATCCAGCTCACGCGTGGGGCTCCTAGTAGCTGTCAGCATGCGACAGCGGCCACCCACCGGGCAACAGCTGTGATAGGCTGGTAAACCATGCGTGATAACCGATTTGGTGTCAAATCAATCGATGAATTAGGGTATGCCTATCCAGCACGTGAAGACAGAATTCGGCAGGCTGCGCGGAAGAAATCATTGATGATTCAACGGGCGAGACAGCGTTTACCTGCAAAGTGTTGTGGAATGTTATGAGCACGGCAAGGCACGTAGAGCGCCTTGGTCATCCACTGCACCTGTATTCGTCTCCAGTCGTCTTGACTTGTCTTGCCACTGGACTCAGATGGACTCAGGCGAGGTAGTTAGGTCGACGAATTGCGCATCTCTTCTCACTTTAATCCAATTCATCGCGCAAGTCATTCATCATCCAACTTCATATATCACTTTCAAGCCCTGTGGCGATGGGCGAGCGGTGAAGCGGCAGGCGTGGGTACATTGGCAGTCGTAGTCGCAGACCTGCACACAGGCGGCTCAGGCCATATGGTCGTTTTCTACTGACCGGAGCAGCAGTAGGATTCTGCAGCCCCCTGAGTGACTGAGCAGCGCTCTATAGGAAATCACTGCTCACCTCAATTTCAACCATGTAAGAGTGGGGGTTGGTAAGAATGAGGCAGCGAGGTGTGACGATGGGTTCTGGCCGATGCTCGACACTCAGAGGAAAGGCGAGACGGACATATAACCAGATTGCTACTGGAACTATTAGTGTTGGAACTCTTTGCTGGCTGCTGAGGATGGGGACGGAGCGCTTATGGGAAGTCCCGAATGAAGTGATGTCGGTTCCTAAATCAATAATCAATCAAATACCTCCATAGTACGAAGAAGGGGCTAGAAAAAGTGTCCTAAACATTGTCTGCTCCATCATTACCTAACCAGCTAGCCGCAGTTGGTGGGTACCTATACTTCTTCTTCTGCGTTCATCCGGGTTTTTTTTTTCCGGACGTGATTGCGTTGTGCTGTTTACAGCAGAGCTGCGTTCTTGCGCCGATTAGGCCGACACATCCGACTTCTGCGGGCATTTGTTGACCGGATTAACCTTCCCGGGGGTTTCTTAGGACGTTTGACTCTCACTGTTGTGGTGTTATCCCCATCCTAGCTGGCCCATATAGAACAAGCCAAAGACATCCTGGTCAGCCCTCAAGGGAAGGCAGGGCAGACCATGGGCATTCCCCCCATCCAAGGAGCTTCCATACTTGCAGAGCCGACACACAGCGCTCTGTACTGGGCTCACCCAAGGAATCGTCACGTCCTGCACATGCTGCTTAGTCTCACTTCCGTATATTGGGCCTTCCGTTCACCATAGGCTGTCTTCCGGAAACCAGAAGAATGCAGTCTTGCAGATGACATCCACACAGTGAGCTTTCGATTCGGACTTTTCCACGTAATGGATTTGCTATCCAAGCAATATTCCATTTCATGCCTCTGGGACGCTTTTGTAACCGACATACCTGTGGTATGAAGTGCGGCAGTCTAAATACTTCTTCAGGCACCTTTAATGTCAACCTGAATGTAGTTAAAGTAAGCTGCAGTCAACTTGAGCTTGTTGATATCTCCATAGAGCTTGTCCTCAAATGAAGCAGGTGGTGGGCCAAAATATCTTTCTCTGTTCTGCATATATTGGGCACTCCTGCAGCAAATGTTTAGCTGTCATTTTACCAGTTCCACAATTACATTCATCGGTATCTCCTATCTTTAGTTTATTGAACAAGTTGGTATTTCAGCCTGTTATGTCCTGTGCGGAGTCTGAAGATTGCTACTTGTTCTCTTCGGTCGAGTTTGTAATATGCATCATCCTTCTGGTGGCCTGGATGCTCTGATTCCCATTTGGTTCTATAAGTGCTTTTATAAACTCTTTGCTCATTATAGGTTATGTCTATGTCAGGCTGTGGTAGTCGTCCACCCTCTTTTGCTAGTCTGTCAGCCTCTTCATTTCCAGGTATACTGCAATGTGATTGGATCCACCGTATTACAACTTTTTTGGATTTCTTTTTTTTGGTCAGCTAGTTCTGTGCTGTTTTGCCCCTTCAGTATTGAGACAGCTGACTTTGCATCTGTGAAGATAGCTATTTGCTTCTCTTTATTTCCTCCATCAAGAGCATTTCTGCTGCAGTATTCAAAGCCTCTATCTCCGCTTTGAAGTTACTTGAAAATTTCCATTTGCCACTGACTGTGTTTTTTTCACTCCATTTTTTAAATTTAGGAGAATTCTTCTCCATTTCTATTTCATTGTTAGCTAATCCATCTGTATATGCATGGGTCCAATTGCTGTTGGGTAATGTTCTTTTATGTAGTTTAGGGTTATTTTTCTTCTTTCGGTTTCATTCTGAGTGTTCTTTTCTCAATACCAGGAATGTTTTCTATCATCTCAGGTAGTGGCTGCTGTCCCCAGGCTGGGATCTTGTGTGCATTGTAAAGGGGTTTTGACTGTTCATATGTTAAGTGTGGGATCTGCCCTAATTTTTCTTTTAGCAGTTTCTACAAAGTTGCCACGCTTCAGTCTTCCTTTCCAAAACCATTAAACCTGTTATACATAGGGGTGGTCTGTCAATCTTCTGAATTTTCTGCTTGTTGCTGGGCTCTGCTATCTCTTCTATCCTGCATGATTGTAAACAAGTGATTTTTTCTAGTTTATTAATAGGCTAGTAGTTTCCTTTTTGTTTTAGTGCCTAGTCCTATTAGTATTTCATTTGTGATTCTATCCTTTCCTGGTGATTTCTTCTTTTTTAGGGTATTCATTGCCTGTTCCATTTCTTCCATTGTTAGATTTGCCATCATATATTCTGCTGCTGTCTCTGTATTACTATGGTGTATCTGTTTGTCTTGATTGCTTTCTTCTGTTCGGTTGTAATATCAGTGTGGTTTGCACTGGCACAGTGTTCCCGCGAAGTCCCATCAGGCGGTGATAGTGCAGGGCCCCCTGACTCGAGGTCGACATAAAAATAAAGTAAAAACAGGTAAAGCTAACAGGGCTAACCATATTCCTTGACAACTGGATCTTGGAATGTACGCACCCTATTTGACAGAGACGGCGCTTCGGGTCCAAAGAGACGAACAGAATTGATTGGGGGAGAGCTGGGCAGGTACAGCATCGACATTGCAGCCTGAGTGAGACACGACTTGCAGAGAAGGCCAAATATGTGAAGTAGGTGCCGGCTACATTTTTTTTGGAGTGGAAGGAAAAAACGAGGAAAGACACCAATCCGGTGTGGGATTTGCCATTAAGTCGACCCTGGTTGGCAAAACTAGCTGGATTTCCTTAGGCTATAAACGACAGGCTTATGACCATTAAGTTGCCCTGGTAAATGGAAGGAAGCACGCAACCATCGTGAGTGCCTACGCACCAACCATAACCAACGAAGATGATGTCAAGAACAAGAGTTCTATGAGGACCTGCACAATGTATTAAGATCTGCTCCCAAAGGGGACAAACTTATACTCCATGAGGATTTGAATGCCAGAGTAGGCACGGACACCACTTCTTAGAGTGACATTACTGGAAAGCACGGAGTCGGAAATTGTAACAGCAATGGACTCCTCCTCCTCCTCCTTCAGACATGTGCCGAACACGATTTCCTGATTACCAACACAATTTTCCGTCTTTCCATGAGAAATAGAACATCGTGGATGCACTCTCGCTAGAAACACCGGCACCTCATTGACTATGTCATCGTCAGGAGGAGTGACAGACAAGATGTCCGGGTGACAAAATCCATGTGTGGTGCCGAAAAGTTGGACAGACCATCGTCTCATTATCTCAGAAAATAAACATAAACATCAAATCACCACGGCACCCTCAAGGGGTAAAAGGGCAAAAATAACTAAATGTCAAACCGCCTAAACAGCAAAAAAACAAAAACAAAAAACAATGCAGCTGTCGTTGAAAATATGATGGATGACCGCCTCAATCCAAATGCTGCAGCTAAACAGGATACAGAAACAGAATGGAGAGCCCTAAAGGACATAATTACAACACTGCTATGGAAATCCTGGGTCCAGTCCCCCGAAAGCATAAAGACTGGTTTTATGAGGCCCTTTTGCATTTTGTTTTTTTTGGGTTTTTGTTTTTTTGGGCGGGTTTAGGGCGGTTTTTTTGACATTTTTTTTGGGTTTTTTTTTTGCCCTTTTTACCCTTTTTGAGGGTGCCGTGGTGATTTGATGTTTATGTTTATTTTCTGAGATAATGAGACGATGGTCTGTCCAACATTCGGCACCACACATGGATTTTGTCACCCGGACATCTTGTCTGTCACTCCTCCTGACGATGACATAGTCAATGAGGTGCCGGTGTTTCTAGCGAGAGTGCATCCACGATGTTCTATTTCTCATGGAAAGACGGAAAATTGTGTTGGTAATCAGGAAATCGTGTTCGGCACATGTCTGAAGGAGGAGGAGGAGGAGTCCCATTGCTGTTACAATTTCCGACTCCGTGCTTTCCAGTAATGTCACTCTAAGAAGTGGTGTCCGTGCCTACTCTGGCATTCAAATCCTCATGGAGTATAAGTTTGTCCCCTTTGGGAGCAGATCTTAATACATTGTGCAGGTCCTCATAGAACTCTTGTTCTTGACATCATCTTCGTTGGTTATGGTTGGTGCGTAGGCACTCACGATGGTTGCGTGCTTCCTTCCATTTACCAGGGCAACTTAATGGTCATAAGCCTGTCGTTTATAGCCTAAGGAAATCCAGCTAGTTTTGCCAACCAGGGTCGACTTAATGGCAAATCCCACACCGGATTGGTGTCTTTCCTCGCTTTTCCTTCCACTCCAGAAAAAAAATGTAGCCGGCACCTACTTCACATATTTGGCCTTCTCTGCAAGTCGTGTCTCACTCAAGGCTGCAATGTCGATGCTGTACCTGCCCAGCTCTCCCCCAATCAATTCTGTTCGTCTCTTTGGACCCGAAGCGCCGTCTCTGTCAAATAGGGTGCGTACATTCCAAGATCCAGTTGTCAAGGAATATGGTTAGCTCTGTTAGCTTTATCTGTTTTTACTTTATTTTTATGTCGACCTCGAGTCAGGGGGCCCTGCACTATCACCGCCTGATGGGACTTCGCGGGAACACTGTGCCAGTGCAAACCACACTGATATTACAACCGAACAGAAGAAAGCAATCAAAGACAAACAGATACACCATAGTAATACAGAGACAGCAGCAGAATATATGATGGCAAATCTAACAATGGAAGAAATGGAACAGGCAATGAATACCCTAAAAAAGAAGAAATCACCAGGAAAGGATAGAATCACAAATGAAATACTAATAGGACTAGGCACTAAAACAAAAAGGAAACTACTAGCCTATTAATAAACTAGAAAAGATCACTTGTTTACAATCAATGCAGGATAGAAGAGATAGCAGAGCCCAGCAACAAGCAGAAAATTCAGAAGATTGACAGACCACCCCTATGTATAACAGGTTTAATGGTTTTGGAAAGGGAAGACTGAAGCGTGGCAACTTTGTAGAAACTGCTAAAAGAAAAATTAGGGCAGATCCCACACTTAACATATGAACAGTCAAACCCATTTACAATGCACACAAGATCCCAGCCTGGAGACAGCAGCCACTACCTGAGATGATAGAAAACATTCCTGGTATTGAGAAAAAGAACACTCAGAATGAAACCGAAAGAAGAAAAATAACCCTAAACTACATAAAAGAACATTACCCAAACAGCAATTGGACCCATGCATATACAGATGGATTAGCTAACAATGAAATAGAAAATGGAGAAGGAATTCTCCTAAATTTAAAAAATGGAGTGAAAAAAACACAGTCAGTGGCAAATGGAAAATTTTCAAGTAACTTCAAAGCGGAGATAGAGGCTTTGAATACTGCAGCAGAAATGCTCTTGATGGAGGAAAATAAAGAGAAGCAAATAGCTATCTTCACAGATGCAAAGTCAGCTGTCTCAATACTGAAGGGGCAAAACAGCACAGAACTAGCTGACCAAAAAAAAAGAAATCCAAAAAAGTTGTAATACGGTGGATCCAATCACATTGCAGTATACCTGGAAATGAAGAGGCTGACAGACTAGCAAAAGAGGGTGGACGACTACCACAGCCTGACATAGACATAACCTATAATGAGGCAAAGAGGTTTATAAAAAGCATTTATAGAACCAGAGGGAATCAGAGCATCCAGGCCACCAGAAGGATGATGCATATTACAAACTCGACCGAAGAGAACAAGTAGCAATCTTCAGACTCCGCACAGAACATAACAGGCTGAAATACCACTTGTTCAATAAACTAAAGACAGGAGATACCGATGAATGTAATTGTGGAACTGGTAAAATGACAGCTAAACATTTGCTGCAGGAGTGACCAATATATGCAGAACAGAGAAAGATATTTTGGCCCACACCTGCTTCATTTGAGGACAAGCTCTATGGAGATATCAACAAGCTCAAGTTGACTGCAGCTTACTTTAACTACATTCAGGTTGACATTTAAAGGTGCACGAAGAAGTATTTAGACTGCCACATTTCATACCACAGGTATGTCAGTTACAAAAGCGTCCCAGGGGGCATGAAATGGCGTAATGCTTGGATAGCAAATCCATTACGTGGAAAGTCCAAATCGAAAGCTCACTGTGTGGATGTCATCTGCAGACTGCATTCTTCTGGTTTCCAGAAGAACAGCCTATGGTGAAAGGAAGGCCCAATATACGGAAGAGAGACTAAGCAGCCATGTGCAGGACGTGACGATTCCTTTGGAGAGCCCAGTACCAGAGCGCTGTGTGTCGGCTATGCAAGTATGGAAGCCTCCTTGGATGGCGGGGAATGCCCATGGTCTGCCCCTGCCTTCCCTTGAGGGCTGACCAGGATGTCTTTGGCTGTTCTATATAGGCCAGCTAGGATGGGAGATAACACCACAACAGTGAGAGTCAAACGTCCTAAGAAACTCCGGAAGGTTAATCCGGTCAACAAATGCCCGCAGAAATCGGATGTGTCGGCCTAACGGCGCAAGAACGCAGCTCTGCTGTAAACAGGCACAACGCAATCACGTCCGAAAAAAAAAAAACCCGGATGAACGCAGAAGAAGAAGTATAGGGTACCCACCAACTGCGGCTAGCTGGTTAGGTAATGATGGAGCAGACAATGTTTAGGACACTTTTTCTAGCCCCTTCTTCGTACTATGGAGGTATTTGATTGATTAATTGATTTAGGAACCGACATCACTTCATTCGGGACATTCCCATAAGCGCTCCGTCCCCATCCTCAGCAGCCAGCAAAGAGTTCCAACACTAATAGTTCCAGTAGCAATCTGGTTATATGTCCGTCTCGCCTTTCCTCTGAGTGTCGAGCATCGGCCAGAACCCATCGTCACACCTCGCTGCCTCATTCTTACCAACCCCCACTCTTACATGGTTGAAATTGAGGTGAGCAGTGATTTCCTATAGAGCGCTGCTCAGTCACTCAGGGGGCTGCAGAATCCTACTGCTGCTCCGGTCAGTAGAAAACGACCATATGGCCTGAGCCGCCTGTGTGCAGGTCTGCGACTACGACTGCCAATGTACCCACGCCTGCCGCTTCACCGCTCGCCCATCGCCACAGGGCTTGAAAGTGATATATGAAGTTGGATGATGAATGACTTGCGCGATGAATTGGATTAAAGTGAGGAAGAGATGCGCAATTCGTCGACCTAACTACCTCGCCTGAGTCCATCTGAGTCCAGTGGCAAGACAAGTCAAGACGACTGGAGACGAATACAGGTGCAGTGGATGACCAAGGCGCTCTACGTGCCTTGCCGTGCTCATAACATTCCACAACACTTTGCAGGTAAACGCTGTCTCGCCCGTTGAATCATCAATGATTTCTTCCGCGCAGCCTGCCGAATTCTGTCTTCACGTGCTGGATAGGCATACCCTATTTCATCGATTGATTTGACACCAAATCGGTTATCCACGCATGGTTTACCAGCCTATCACAGCTGTTGCCCGGTGGGTGGCCGCTGTCGCATGCTGACAGCTACTAGGAGCCCCACGCGTGAGCTGGATAGCATGCTTGGACCAGTGGGGGATGCGTCCCGACAAGGACAAAGTGTTCATACACGCATCATGACGTGTACAAAAATACACTACAATCTCAAGAGTGCATTCAGGCATCAGGCCTGTAAACAATAAACGGGAACAATCCAATCCAATTTTTGATACGAATACACCCCTTTCCGGCTCTCTATTTTTCGACTTGGCTATAATTGGGGTATTTATGATGTAGCTTGTAGTTTGTCTTTCGTACATTGCGCTGCTTGTTGTCAGCTTCCCGGCTTCTGATGGGTTGATTGTGTTCATTCCTTTCTCGTTAGGTTTTTCATGTCTGGACAGAGTCGCGCACTTGTTGAGGCTTGGAGTTGTGTGCCCACCCAGTCATATGGTGCTGTTTCTTTCATGGAGCTTTACCAGTTGTAGTCTCTTCTGGTGTTCCTCCTATTTCCCCGCCGTGGGTTGCCTTCGAATCTTCTCGGTGTTCGCCAGTTCGATCTCGGTGGTGAGCTATATCGTTCTTCATCTGTTGCTTCTTCTTGTGTCTGTGTTCTTGCATCTTCTGGTTCGATCTCGGCTTGAGCAGCTTTACTATCCGCTCTAGAGTTGCTTCTGCCTTGTCTCTCGCTTGATGTATTGTTGATAGCTTTTCTTCAGTCTCCGCCTTTATAGCATCCATCCGAACGACATCCTGCTCCATCTTCTGCTGGACTTGCTTCAGTTCATCCAGTGATTCTATGTGAGCTCTTTCTTCTTGTATCTGCTGAGAGTTTCTTTTGTCTTTTCTCTTTCATCTTGGATTTTTGATAGAGTTCCTTCTGTCTCCGTCTTGACTGCAGCCATCCGAGGGAAATCCGGGAAAAAACGGGAACAACAAACAAGGGACAACAAACAGAAACCACACAAAGGAACAACAATTTTCAGCCAGACATCTCACCTCCAGGCGAACTCTTCTGAACGCAGTTTTGCCAATTCTGAAGCCCAGGTGGTCACCATAGCAACTACCCGTTTGACCAACAGTCCACAAAGCCAATGAGGGATGTACAGTTAGTGGAGCTGGCCATGTTAACAAGCGACTGGTTCAGTTTCTAAGGGAGCGTCGGCTGCAAATCAGATCAAGACCTCATACAGATAGATCTAACACCTATATATGTACAAGATCGAAGGCCAAGACTATCCTATAGTATTAATGTGTAGATACATGAGGTAACTACTGAATGTAAATACGTAGCCTAGTACATCACAGCAGCTGAAAAATGCTGGTGTTGACTGCAACGGCCTGCATGGGATATGCAACATTAAAAAAACATGAGGTAACAGTTAGTTAGTTGCTTATCCTTTAAAGGACGCCGCAGTCAACCCCAGCATTGTTAGACTGTTTATAATTTACTAGACAAGTTTACGTTCAGTAGTTTGCCATTGCTTTCTGAACGCCCGATGCTTACACCATATTTGAATATCATCCAAGGCGATCTGCTTCGAAGTCGCCTGCAGCTGTGTTTCGAACGTGGTATGCGGGACTGCAAATTGCGTTCACAACACCTTCCCACAGCTGAATGGTAAATCTGTGAGTAGGTCAGTCAGTCAGTCAGTCAGTCAGTCAATCAGTCAGGCAGTCAATCAGTCAGGCAGTCAGTCTGTCAGTCAATCAGTCAATCAGTCAGGCAGTCAATCAGTCAGGCAGTCAGTCTGTCAGTCAATCAGTCAGTAAGTAAACAAAGGGTCATGTCAGACACCTGAAGGTGTATCTGACATACGGCTCTAGACCCACATGTTCAGAGATATCAGCGCCCCGTGAGTCATGTGGTCAGTATCATACTGGTGGCATTTACTGCCCAAGCCATTTCTCCGTGCCTTATTAGGATGGGTCGACCTGGGAGCCCAGGTCCAGTTGACAAATCCACCCCGCCCAGTGCGGATCGAACCATGACCACCGGGCCGGTAGGCGAGTGTCTTGCTGCCACACTAAAGCGGCTCCCTGACCTGGATGTGTTTAAACGGATTCTGCGCGAGGGATATATATATCCCTCGCGCAGAATCCGTTAAACACATCCAGGTCAGGGAGCCGCTTTAGTGTGGCAGCAAGACACTCGCCTACCGGCCCGGTGGTCATGGTTCGATCCGCACTGGGCGGGTGGATTTGTCAACTGGACCTGGGCTCCCAGGTCGACCCATCCTAATAAGGGCACGGAGAAATGGCTTGGGCAGTAAATGCCACCAGTATGATACTGACCACATGACTCACGGGGCGCTGATATCTCTGAACATGTGGGTCTAGAGCCGTATGTCAGATACACCTTCAGGTGTCTGACATGACCCTTTGTTTACTTACTGACTGATTGACTGACAGACTGACTGCCTGACTGATTGACTGCCTGACTGATTGACTGATTGACTGACAGACTGACTGCCTGACTGATTGACTGCCTGACTGATTGACTGACTGACTGACTGACTGACTGACCTACTCACAGATTTACCATTCAGCTGTGGGAAGGTGTTGTGAACGCAATTTGCAGTCCCGCATACCACGTTCGAAACACAGCTGCAGGCGACTTCGAAGCAGATCGCCTTGGATGATATTCAAATAATGGTGTTAGCATCGGGCGTTCAGAAAGCAATGGCAAACTACTGAACGTAAACTTGTCTAGTAAATTATAAACAGTCTAACAATGCTGGGGTTGACTGCGGCGTCCTTTAAAGGATAAGCAACCAACTAACTGTTACCTCATGTTTTTTTAATGTTGCATATCCCTTGCAGGCCGTTGCAGTCAACACCAGCATTTTTCAGCTGCTGTTGATGTACTAGGCTACGTATTTACATTCAGTAGTTACCTCATGTATCTACACATTAATACTATAGGATAGTCTTGGCCTTCGATCTTGTACATATATAGGTGTTAGATCTATCTTATGAGGTCTTGATCTGATTTGCAGCCGACGCTCCCTTAGAAACTGAACCAGTCGCTTGTAACATGGCCAGCTCCACTAACTGTACATCCCTCATTGGCTTGTGGACTGTTGGTCAAACGGGTAGTTGCTATGGTGACCACCTGGGCTTCAGAATTGGCAAAACTGCGTTCAGAAGAGTTCGCCTGGAGGTGAGATGTCTGGCTGAAAATTGTTGTTCCTTTGTGTGGTTTCTGTTTGTTGTCCCTTGTTTGTTGTTCCCGTTTTTTCCCGGATTTCCCTCGGATGGCTGCAGTCAAGACGGAGACAGAAGGAACTCTATCAAAAATCCAAGATGAAAGAGAAAAGACAAAAGAAACTCTCAAGCAGATACAAGAAGAAAGAGCTCACATAGAATCACTGGATGAACTGAAGCAAGTCCAGCAGAAGATGGAGCAGGATGTCGTTCGGATGGATGCTATAAAGGCGGAGACTGAAGAAAAGCTATCAACAATACATTAAGTGAGAGACAAGGCAGAAGCAACTCTACAACGGATAGTAGAGCTGCTCAAGGCGAGATCGAACCAGAAGATGCAAGAACACAGACATAAGAAGAAGCAACAGATGAAGAACGATATAGCTCACCACCGAGATCGAACTGGCGAACACCGAGAAGATTCGAAGGCAACCCACGACGGGGAAATAGGAGGAACACCAGAAGAGACTACAACTGGTAAAGCTCCATGAAAGAAACAGCACCATATGACTGGGTGGGCACACAACTCCAAGCCTCAACAAGTGCGCGACTCTGTCCAGACATGAAAAACCTAACGAGAAAGGAATGAACACAATCAACCCATCAGAAGCCGGGAAGCTGACAACAAGCAGCGCAATGTACGAAAGACAAACTACAAGCTACATCATAAATACCCCAATTATAGCCAAGTCGAAAAATAGAGAGCCGGAAAGGGGTGTATTCGTATCAAAAATTGGATTGGATTGTTCCCGTTTATTGTTTACAGGCCTGATGCCTGAATGCACTCTTGAGATTGTAGTGTATTTTTGTACACGTCATGATGCGTGTATGAACACTTTGTCCTTGTCAGGACGCATCCCCCACTGGTCCAAGCATGCTATCCAGCTCACGCGTGGGGCTCCTAGTAGCTGTCAGCATGCGACAGCGGCCACCCACCGGGCAACAGCTGTGATAGGCTGGTAAACCATGCGTGGATAACCGATTTGGTGTCAAATCAATCGATGAATTAGGGTATGCCTATCCAGCACGTGAAGACAGAATTCGGCAGGCTGCGCGGAAGAAATCATTGATGATTCAACGGGCGAGACAGCGTTTACCTGCAAAGTGTTGTGGAATGTTATGAGCACGGCAAGGCACGTAGAGCGCCTTGGTCATCCACTGCACCTGTATTCGTCTCCAGTCGTCTTGACTTGTCTAGCCACTGGACTCAGATGGACTCAGGCGAGAGAGTTAGGTCGACGAATTGCGCATCTCTTCCTCACTTTACTCCAATTCATCGCGCAAGTCATTCATCATCCAACTTCATATATCACTTTCAAGCCCTGTGGCGATGGGCGAGCGGTGAAGCGGCAGGCGTGGGTACATTGGCAGTCGTAGTCGCAGACCTGCACACAGGCGGCTCAGGCCATATGGTCGTTTTCTACTGACCGGAGCAGCAGTAGGATTCTGCAGCCCCCCTGAGTGACTGAGCAGCGCTCTATAGGAAATCACTGCTCACCTCAATTTCAACCATGTAAGAGTGGGGGTTTGGTAAGAATGAGGCAGCGAGGTGTGACGATGGGTTCTGGCCGATGCTCGACACTCAGAGGAAAGGCGAGACGGACATATAACCAGATTGCTACTGGAACTATTAGTGTTGGAACTCTTTGCTGGCTGCTGAGGATGGGGACGGAGCGCTTATGGGAATGTCCCGAATGAAGTGATGTCGGTTCCTAAATCAATTAATCAATCAAATACCTCCATAGTACGAAGAAGGGGCTAGAAAAAGTGTCCTAAACATTGTCTGCTCCATCATTACCTAACCAGCTAGCCGCAGTTGGTGGGTACCCTATACTTCTTCTTCTGCGTTCATCCGGGTTTGTTTTTTTTTCGGACGTGATTGCGTTGTGCCTGTTTACAGCAGAGCTGCGTTCTTGCGCCGTTAGGCCGACACATCCGATTTCTGCGGGCATTTGTTGACCGGATTAACCTTCCCGGGAGTTTCTTAGGACGTTTGACTCTCACTGTTGTGGTGTTATCTCCCATCCTAGCTGGCCCATATAGAACAGCCAAAGACATCCTGGTCAGCCCTCAAGGGAAGGCAGGGGCAGACCATGGGCATTCCCCGCCATCCAAGGAGGCTTCCATACTTGCATAGCCGACACACAGCGCTCTGGTACTGGGCTCTCCAAAGGAATCGTCACGTCCTGCACATGGCTGCTTAGTCTCTCTTCCGTATATTGGGCCTTCCTTTCACCATAGGCTGTTCTTCCGGAAACCAGAAGAATGCAGTCTGCAGATGACATCCACACAGTGAGCTTTCGATTTGGACTTTCCACGTAATGGATTTGCTATCCAAGCATTACGCCATTTCATGCCCCTGGGACGCTTTTGTAACTGACATACCTGTGGTATGAAGTGCGGCAGTCTAAATACTTCTTCGTGCACCTTTAAATGTCAACCTGAATGTAGTTAAAGTAAGCTGCAGTCAACTTGAGCTTGTTGATATCTCCATAGAGCTTGTCCTCAAATGAAGCAGGTGTGGGCCAAAATATCTTTCTCTGTTCTGCATATATTGGTCACTCCTGCAGCAAATGTTTAGCTGTCATTTTACCAGTTCCACAATTACATTCATCGGTATCTCCTGTCTTTAGTTTATTGAACAAGTGGTATTTCAGCCTGTTATGTTCTGTGCGGAGTCTGAAGATTGCTACTTGTTCTCTTCGGTCGAGTTTGTAATATGCATCATCCTTCTGGTGGCCTGGATGCTCTGATTCCCTCTGGTTCTATAAATGCTTTTTATAAACCTCTTTGCCTCATTATAGGTTATGTCTATGTCAGGCTGTGGTAGTCGTCCACCCTCTTTTGCTAGTCTGTCAGCCTCTTCATTTCCAGGTATACTGCAATGTGATTGGATCCACCGTATTACAACTTTTTTGGATTTCTTTTTTTTTGGTCAGCTAGTTCTGTGCTGTTTTGCCCCTTCAGTATTGAGACAGCTGACTTTGCATCTGTGAAGATAGCTATTTGCTTCTCTTTATTTTCCTCCATCAAGAGCATTTCTGCTGCAGTATTCAAAGCCTCTATCTCCGCTTTGAAGTTACTTGAAAATTTTCCATTTGCCACTGACTGTGTTTTTTTCACTCCATTTTTTAAATTTAGGAGAATTCCTTCTCCATTTTCTATTTCATTGTTAGCTAATCCATCTGTATATGCATGGGTCCAATTGCTGTTTGGGTAATGTTCTTTTATGTAGTTTAGGGTTATTTTTCTTCTTTCGGTTTCATTCTGAGTGTTCTTTTTCTCAATACCAGGAATGTTTTCTATCATCTCAGGTAGTGGCTGCTGTCTCCAGGCTGGGATCTTGTGTGCATTGTAAATGGGCTTGACTGTTCATATGTTAAGTGTGGGATCTGCCCTAATTTTTCTTTTAGCAGTTTCTACAAAGTTGCCACGCTTCAGTCTTCCCTTTCCAAAACCATTAAACCTGTTATACATAGGGTGGTCTGTCAATCTTCTGAATTTTCTGCTTGTTGCTGGGCTTAACTATCTCTTCTATCCTGCAATGATTGTAAACAAGTGATATTTTCTAGTATATTAATAGGCTAGTAGTTTCCTTTTTGTTTTAGTGCCTAGTCCTATTAGTATTTCATTTGTGATTCTATCCTTTCCTGGTGATTTCTTCTTTTTTAGGGTATTCATTGCCTGTTCCATTTCTTCCATTGTTAGATTTGCCATCATATATTCTGCTGCTGTCTCTGTATTACTATGGTGTATCTGTTTGTCTTTGATTGCTTTCTTCTGTTCGGTTGTAATATCAGTGTGGTTTGCACTGGCACAGTGTTCCCGCGAAGTCCCATCAGGCGGTGATAGTGCAGGGCCCCCTGACTCGAGGTCGACATAAAAATAAAGTAAAAACAGATAAAGCTAACAGAGCTAACCATATTCCTTGACAACTGGATCTTGGAATGTACGCACCCTATTTGACAGAGACGGCGCTTCGGGTCCAAAGAGACGAACAGAATTGATTGGGGGAGAGCTGGGCAGGTACAGCGTCGACATTGCAGCCTTGAGTGAGACACGACTTGCAGAGAAGGCCAAATATGTGAAGTAGGTGCCGGCTGCATTTTTTTTCTGGAGTGGAAGGAAAAGCGAGGAAAGACACCAATCCGGTGTGGGATTTGCCATTAAGTCGACCCTGGTTGGCAAAACTACCTGGATTTCCTTAGGCTATAAACGACAGGCTTATGACCATTAAGTTGCCCTGGTAAATGGAAGGAAGCACGCAACCATCGTGAGTGCCTACGCACCAACCATAACCAACGAAGATGATGTCAAGAACAAGAGTTCTATGAGGACCTGCACAATGTATTAAGATCTGTTCCCAAAAGAGACAAACTTATACTCCATGAGGATTTGAATGCCAGAGTAGGCACGGACACCACTTCTTAGAGTGACATTACTGGAAAGCACGGAGTCGGAAATTGTAACAGCAATGGACTCCTCCTCCTCCTCCTTCAGACATGTGCCGAACACGATTTCCTGATTACCAACACAATTTTCCGTCTTTCCATGAGAAATAGAACATCGTGGATGCACTCTCGCTAGAAACACCGGCACCTCATTGACAATGTCATCGTCAGGAGGAGTGACAGACAAGATGTCCGGGTGACAAAATCCATGTGTGGTGCCGAATGTTGGACAGACCATCGTCTCATTATCTCAGAAAATAAACATAAACATCAAATCACCACGGCACCCTCAAGGGGTAAAAGGGCAAAAATAACTAAATGTCAACCGCCTAAACAGCAAAAAAACAAAAACAAAAAAAACAATGCAGCTGTCGTTTGAAAATATGATGGATGACCGCCTCAATCCAAATGCTGCAGCTAAACAGGATACAGAAACAGAATGGAGAGCCCTAAAGGACATAATTTACAACACTGCTATGGAAATCCTGGGTCCAGTCCCCCGAAAGCATAAAGACTGGTTTTATGAAAATTTCGAAGACATCAACCAATTGCTAACCGAGAAACATCTTCTCCTCAAGGCATATTTGAATGACCCTAAATCACCATTTTTTTAAATGATGCTTTCAATAACATCCGGAGAGTAGTGCAGCGGAAACTTCGGCACATGCGGGACTCCTGGCTGAGCAGCAAAGCTGATGAGATTCAAGGCTTTGCTGACAGATATTATATGAAAAACTTCTATGACTCACTGAAAGCGGTCTATGGTCCTACATCACCAGGCATAGTTCCCCTCCTCAGTGCAGATGGGGTAATACTGGTCACCGATAAGAAAGAATTCCTTCAACGCTGGGCAACCTTCTCTTTCGACGATGAAACCATCAACTGCCTTCCTCAAGTTCCCACCAATGATACTCTTGATGACCTGCCAACCATAGTGAAAGTAAACAAAGTCATCCAGCAACTTTCAAGCTGTAAGGCACCTGGTCATGTCTCCATACTAGCAGATATATACAAGGCAGATGGGCCGGTCCTAATAGAGCAGCTTCACCAAGTCTTTACAAACATATGGGTGAACGAGACCATGCCACAAGATTTCAAGCGTCAATAGTCCGCCTTTACAAACATAAAGGAAACCGCCAATCCTGTGACAACCACCGAGGCATCTCCTAGCTCCCAATTGTAGAGGAAGATATTCGCCAGAATTCTTTTCAATCGCCTCACAGCCCATCTCGATCAAGGTCTTCTTCGTGATAGTCAATGTGGCTTCAGAAAATAACGAGGAACTGTTGACATGATATTCGCTGCAAGGCAGTTGCAAGATAAATGTCAGGAACATAACTCCGAAATGTTCTCCACATTCATTGACCGTACCAAGGCTTTTGCTACAGTCAGCAGAGAATGACTGAGGAAGATTATGTCGACATATAGCTGTCCACGAATGTTTGTCCAAATAGTGCGGCTATTTCATGATGGTATGCAGGCAAGAGTACAGGAAAATGGAGAACTGTCTGAGCCCTTTCCTGTCACCAATGGAGTGAAACAAGGCTGTGTCCTGGCACCAACACTATTCATCCTCATGTTTTAAGCTATGCTGACGAATGCCTTCGAGAACAATGACATTGGAATAGACATCAATTACCGCATTGGATTGAAAATTGTTCAATCTCAGAAGGCTGAAAGCTAAAACCAAAACTAACAGCGACACCGTCAGAGAGCTTCTGCTTGCTGCTGATTGCGCCCTATATGCCAACTCAGAGGCAGACATGCAACGAGACGTTTCAGCTTTCTCATATGCTTTTGCCAACTCTGGGCTCAATATCAACTTGGAGAAGACTGTATTTATTTACCAGCCAGCTCCAGGGATTAACCACACCGTGCCGAATATCAAAGTGAATGGTCATAGACTAAGTTTTGTGGACAAATTCACCTATCTTGGCAGCACTGTGCCACAATCTGCCAAACTTGATGATGAAGTGAATGTAAGAATCTCTGTGGCCTTTGACAGACTGTACAAGAATGCGTGGGACAGAAATGGAATAAGCCTGCAAACAAAGTTGAAAGTCTACAAAGCAGTCGTATTATCCACACTGCTATATGCTTGTGAAACCTGGACTGTTTATCAGTGACGTGCAGAGAAATTAAACCACTTCCACACAGACTGCCTTAGGAAGCTATTGAAGATTAAATGACAAGACAAGATCCCGGACACTGAAGTCCTAAAAAGAGCGTCCATGCCCAGTATCCACACTCTACTAATGTAGAATCAGATTCGCTGGGCTGGTCACTTGACTCGAATGCCAGATCACATGCTCCCCAAACGAATCTTTTACGGCGAGCTGCTTTATGGTAAACGCTCACAAGGTGACCAGATGAAACGCTTTAAGGACACCCTGAAGATCTCACTAAAAGCTTTTGGAATTCATCATGACACCTGGAGACTGCTGCCAAAGACCGAAATATTCATGGCGTACATCACAACGCAAGGGTGCAGTCACTTGTGAATCAACCAGGACTGCAAGAGCTGTGGGGGAAAAAAGGCAGGACAGAAAAACCACTGCAGGAGATCCTCCTCCTGGAACGTCAAGCATTCTTTGCTCACATTGTCAAAGAACATTTCGAAACAAAATAGGCTTTATTAGCCATCTTAGAACTCGTGGCTCCATACTTTCAACCCCACTGGATAAAATGAATGTTCATCATCATTCTTGATGGCAAACAACATGTACACTTGAGATTGTAGTGTTTTGTTATACACGTCATGATGCGTATATGTACACTTGAGATTACAATAACACGCAATAAAATGCATTCTTTCTTTTTTTGTAATTTCAGATTCACTACAACAATCCAGAACTCAGACAAGACTACACTGATTCCAGCGGGCTGAAACTGTACTATCAGCCGGTCCAGGAAGGAGATCAGGACCTCGCTATTTTGTTGATTGGCCAGTTCTATTTAGAGCTTCCACCAGGTAAAGACTGACTCCCAACAAACAAATTGAACAGTTTACAAATACTATCAACATTCTAAATTGGGCTTTATAGTTTGACTTGATGCCTAATTGGGAGGACGCCATGTTTGTGTTTATGTCGAAAGTTTGAACATCCTTGATGTGATATTTCTAGGGTAGGAGCCCGTATTACTCCTAGACGCATCCACAGGGTGGCGGTTGGTGGAGTGGACTCTAGATATAGTGATTAGCTGCCAATATGTTGAATAAACAGCCGTAGACCAACACGGATGGTGTTCATTGAGAGGAGGGTTGGTGGGGCGTAATATGCAAAAACACAATTCCTGGAAGCTTTGGTAATATGTTTTTATAGAATATTGCTGACAATAAATGAGTCGAAATGAGTTATCAAAACATACCACGATAGTCGGCAAGACACTTGATGACGAGGATGTTGTGGTATTAACTTGACGCCGCCTACCCCGAGCACATGCCACTTAGACAACTTATATTAATTTTATTCGGAGAGTAGCGAGCGTGGACATTACTAAAGATTGATAACTACCTGGAGGGCATCCGATGTTTTCTTGATGCCATCTAAAGCTAACGAACGGACCTGTGACTTGACAGCTCCATCATGACAGCTCCATCATGACAGTCCCTTCATTGTGACAACTCAGGCAGTCATTCTTCTTAACTGATGAAGACTGTCTGGGACAAGCACCATACTCCTCTCGTGTTTCCGGCTCCCTTTCTACCAACATGGCTGCCAGCGACGTGTGGTTGCTTCTCTTGCTAAAGCTGAAAGGAACCCAAATTAAGCTATGAGAAGACATTACGCTTAACGTGAAGGCCACACTGTACTCCAATCCCAAAGAGGTCTTCCTGACATGCTTCCAACAATGGCTTAACCGTTGGGAGATATTGTACAGTCGAAACGAAAGTATTTTGAAGCGGATTAGTGTGTCAGGTCTCCACTTAATTAACTGTATTTTTCCCATTCAAAGATCTGATACTGGGGCAGATAAGCTGGCGAAGAAATGAGAGTCTTTCCGACACGCAGCAATGAGAACGACCTTCTCCACAGTACTTGTTAATGATGATAGTATTGATGCATTAGGCCAGAGGGTAAAAGAACGGACATACTGTCAAACGCTTCATGTCGCTATTTAATCTAGCAAATCTCTTATATCATTACTCATGCATCGTCTTATAAAGTTAGTTGCATTTCCTTTACAGGACGTAGCAGTCAACTCCAGTATTTTTTGCCTGTTAGTGATTCCTGGACAAGTTTGCATCAGTAGTTTGTCATTGCTTTATGAATGATGGCACTCATACTATTGTATAGAAACCAATGCAAGACGGCCTGCTAGGAAATCATCCGCAGCTGTCTTTTGAAGGCGGTATGCGGGATTCCGAATTGCATTGGTAACCCTTTAGCCAGAGAGCCGGCTTGTATCCGTCTTATAGTCTACCTACACGTGTGTTGTGCACATGTATATAGTCTACCTACACATTTGTTGTGCACATGTATATAGTCTACCTACACATTTGTTCTGCACATGTATATAGTCTACCTACACATTTGTTGTGCACATTTTGCAGGTCAAAGCCGAGTGCAACAAGAGGGAGTCTGCAGCTCCAGTTGTTCACAAAGTCTTATCACTAAACCAGCTAATGTTACCGTGGTGTACAACCACATGCATTACCTGGGTAAGTAACTGACTAACTGGGTCGCTTACAAAAAAAAAAAAAACTAACTGACTGGGTGATTGAACAGACTGATTGTTATAATGAATCGCTGCGAAGGTCTGTTGTATCACCTTCATCTTCGTTCCGGGACATGAGAGAGTTGAGGGAGATGAACTTGCTTGCTCTGCATGATCTGCATCTACTAAGCCCATGGATCGTGCCGATGTTATTAATGTCCTTGTGCTTAGAGAGAGAGAGAGAGAGAGAGAGAGAGAGAGAGAGAGAGAGAGAGAGAGAGAGAGAGAGAGAGAGAGAGAGAGAGAGAGAGAGAGAGAGAGAGAGAGAGAGATGTCAAGAGCGAAGAATTTTGACGCCAGTGAATCCACACCGTCGTCCAGTATGAGAGACTGGAGTAAGAAATGGTATGGCCAGACACGAGAGGCGCATCGGGTGAACGAGGGACCTTGTTAACCAACACGGAAATGCTACTAACTACTATTGACCGTCGGACGCAGAAGCATGTTTTAGGGTGAGGATCTGAGCACGTATGGACCTTTCGGTATGCAAAGATGATACCCCATCAGATAACCATCCATCCATCCATCCATCATGTGCCACGCCGATAAGCGTTGGCGGTCATGTTCTGCCATCTCATTCCATCACCAGGTCGTGGATCAGCTCAGTGTTCCTGTCTCGATCATGCCACGTGGCCAAGCCATCCAGGTATTTACTTGTCGGTCTTCCCCTTGGTCTCTTCTCTTTGATCTTGCCAGTTGTCACCAAGTTCTCCAAGTCATTTCTTCTCATAACATGCCCAAACAATTTTGATTGTCTACGTCTAATGTCTCTAATTTCCGTTTCCGATACATGCTGTTGGTGATGAGCCAATTTTCATCGATGTTCACATCTTGCAGAATGCTTGTATTTATCTTCTTATTGGTCCACGAGATTCTAAGATGTCTTTTTTCTCTGTAAAATTTACCATAAATAAAAACATGTTCTTTTTTAGTGATTGTGAAATTATCCAGGGCTCACATCTAACCATATAAATAACACAAGTATGCTTTGCAAAGCTGCATTGCATCGTGTTATTTTATATTGTTTACATTTGCACAGCTTTACCCTAGTTCCACTTTTACATTACATTGGTACCTTGCCGTCTTGGCAGACGATAGTTTATGCTTTAAAAAGGCATAGCGTTTACCTATGGCGGTAGCGAATGTGACTGATAAGGCCAATTTGCGCTGCAAATGTCCGTTCACAGTGGGTGCCTGTGAACACGTCATTTCCACCATCATGCACCATCTTTCGTCTCACACGCTCGGTGTGTGACTTATCTGCAATAATTTTCTCCTTCATCTTTATTCCATTTCTGATGTTTGCCCTCCATGCAACACGTTCAGCGGCGACTTGCTCCCAATGTGCATTATCAATTCTAGTTCCACTAATTGTATTCATTACTCACATCTGCATGTTGCTACGGGAAAGGTACACGTTCTCAAAATTTCACTATAATTTGTGTGCTGATATTTGGCCAGATGCTAAAACAAAAATATCCACATTTAACCGCATTTAGACTCTGCTATGGCTGGTCTAACATTGTGAAACAAACAGGACTGTAAGAGTTGCGAAAAAGGGCTGGACATAAAAACCACTGCAGGAGATCCTCCTCCTAGAACGTCAAGCATTCTTTGCCCACATTGTCAAAGAACATTTCGAGCCAAAATATGCCTTATCTGCCATCTTAGAACTCATGGCTCCACACTTTTAACCCCACTGGATGAAATGAATGGTCATCAGCATTCTTGATGGACAAACACCACATCTAAAGATATTTTGAACAGTCCTTAGGTTTCTTAAATACCGGTCACTGACATTCCAAATTTGCTACATTTTCATTTTCCGCATGATCAAGTTCTGTAAGAAAGAGACACACAACCTTCTTGGGCAATACGATGTGAACAGAGTCCTTGGAATAAATCGATCGTGACGACTGGAGAGAGCACACTGAGAACAGGCAGACGGGGAAACGGACGGAGACGGTTACTGAGACTGAGACGGTTAGTGGGACTGAGGCGGTTACTGAGACTGAGACGGTTACTGGGACTGAGACGGTTACTGGGACTGAGACGGTTATTGGGACTGAGACGGTTACTGAGACTAAGACGGTTACTGAGACTGAGACCTGTGTAAAGACGACAGATAATCTATGGTTACTTTGGTAACGTGCATGCAACTGATATAAAATATGAGTAAAATTAGTGGATCTGTGGTAAAGCTGTGGAAATGTAAACAATATAAAACGAAACAAAATAAGGCAGCTTTACAGAACATAATTACAAAAAAAACAAAACAAAAAACAGGACATTGCGGCGACTAGCCTTCATCAGCAAACAAATACATACACTAAACATTTCCACAACTTTCCAGGAGTTCCACTAATTTTATTCATATTTTACCTGTGTTTACAACTACAACTAAGTGTACTATCTCCTCCTGTGAACCATTATATGTTTTTCTGTTTTATATACTTATTTATGTCTTAATGTAGTCACTGGAGCGTCTTCTCCTTGATTATATGTTGTGTTTTGTGTATGTATTTGTTTGCTGATGAAGGCTAGTCGCCGCAAAGTCCTGTAGTTTTTGTAATTCTGTTCTGTAAAGCTGCATTACTTTGTGTTATTTTATACTGTTTGATACTGGTGTAGTAAGTGGTATATTTAAGTGGTATATTGGGCCAAGAGAGAAATGTTATTTTCTGTGGTGACTTCAACGCTAAGGGCAGAGCATGGGGAAACACTTCCTCCAATACACAAGGGGAGGAGCTCGAGACTGCACTGGAAACCATCGACCTGGTTTGTATTAACAGTGGCTGTGTCACCAGGACAGCAAGCCGTCCAGGCGATGAGGACAGTGCTATTGATCTGGCGCTAGTTTCACCTTCACTCACTACAGTGTGTAGATGGGGTGTCCTAGGACACCATGGCAGCGACCACCACCCGTGCAGCATATTGGTGGAGAAAGGCAGAACCAGGCAGCACAAGCTAAAGGTAAAGACGTTCCAGTATGACAGTACAGGGCAAGATGTGGTGAGTAAAATAAGACGTGACAAGCGCAGAACGATCCAGGGCAGGAAAAAAAGCTGGGAGCAGCCACCGTGGTGGAGTTTCGAGGTGGAGAAGGCTTGGGTGGATAAGCGTAGTGCTGTAAGGAGATGGCAAAATGCCAAGAAGAACAGAGCTGGTCATCCTAGTCCCTGCTTGCACTTAGAAAGAGAGATGCACACAAAAGTAAGCTATTTCAAAAAACTGGTCAAGGTGGTTAAAAGCGAAAAATGGGCAGAGGTGTGTCAAAGAGTAAGCACAGACAAGTCACTGAAATTGTTCTGGCGACTACATAAAAGCATGAGTGGTGTAGTCAAGAATAAGAGCATTTCAGACTTCCAAGGTGCTGACCTCACCTGGCAGAGGACTGACGAGGACAAGGGCAAAGCCCTCTTTGAACGCTACCTTGAGCAGGGCAACCAGACAGACATGGGAGGCCGAAATCTGGCCAAGGAGGTCACCTCAGACAGATGCAAGGCCCAGAACACTTCGGAGGAAGACACAGTGACAGTGAAAGAAATCAAGGCTGTGCTTCGACGATCAAAAAACAGTGCTCCAGGTCCTGATGGCATAAGATACGACGACATAAATAGGTGTACCGACAATGAGCTAGAGAAATTAGCAGACATGTACAACAACAGTATAGGGAGTGCTAGCATCAAGGAGGAATGGTTACACAGCTATCTGATTCCCTTGCCGAAGCCTGACAAAGACCACAAAAAAATTCAGGGATATCGAATTATAACCATGCAGAATACAATAGGCAAGCTGCTGGAGAAGGTAATTGCCAGGAAAATATCAAGCCAACTAGAGAGGCAAGGTGTTTTCCCACCTACCCTGGGTGGGTACCGTCCAAAAAGAGAAACCTGGACCAATGCAGCAGTCTTTGCCCAGGATGTCTATGAAGGTTTCCACGCAGGCACTGAAACCGTTGCTGCAGCGATTGATCTTGAGGACGCATACAACAGAGTACCACTGGATTTTTTAATGTTTCAGCTTCTTGAACTAAACGTAAGTCCATTCCTCCTTAGTTGGATCGCTGCAGCCCTCTACCAACGGAAAGTAGTTTTTAGATGTGGCAGTTGGACTTCGGAACCAACAACAATATATCCTGGCCTACCACAGGGATCGCCATTATCTCCGGTACTGTTCAACGCCTACACAGTGAGAATCACCAGTGAGCAGATCACTGGACCTGGCAGGACATTGTCGTATGCCGATGATATTTTAGTGTATCGTCAGGGTAAGGATAGAGAGGAGGTTGCTGTGGAACTACAAACCGAACTCAATCGCATAAGTACTTGGTGTGATGAAGCTGGGGCAATGGTCAACCCAACAAAGGCAACAGTGACTTGGTTCTCTTTGAATAATCATATTGTCAACAATCCAACACCAACTGTAATGCTGTGTTCAGAGACGGTGGAAAGAACGCAGGCAATGAATTACCTGGGAATACGGTTTGATCGAAGCCTTGCTTATAATGTGCACATAGACCAGGTGATAACAAAGGCCAAGCGGGGTTTGGCAGCGATGCGGGTGATGGCGGCAGCAAACTGTGAGCAGCGCCATCTATGTCTTCTGTACGAGGGGCTGGTCATGTCTGTTTTGGAGTATGCAATGGCAATCCTGACTCTCAGCCATACGCAGATAGAAAGGATGGAAAGGATACAGAATGAAGCAATGCGCATTATTCTTGGATGTACAAGAGATACAGCATGCAGGGCGATGCGCTACCTTCTTGATTTTCCAACCATTGAAGAGAGAATACAAGTTTGCAGGGCACGCGCCTACCTCAGAATTAACGCAAACACACAACATCCACTGCATAGTGAAATTAGGACGGTGAAGGGCAGCAGGTTAAAAAGAGGACGGTCGTGGATGGGTCAAGCCGAAGACATTCTTCAACAGGTGTGTTCACTTGAGGACTTAGAACCTGGCGAGGAGTGGGTGCAAGTGCCAACAGACTTCTGCACATCCTTTTCAGTTTGCATCCAACTAGATAGAAAATGCAGACAAGAAAATCCGGCTGCTGTTGAGGCTGAAGTACAAGCGTTGATTTTCGAGAATTCGCTAGACGGTGACGCGGTCATCTACACAGATGGGTCGGTCGTCCGACATGTGAGAAGCTCATGGGCCTTTACAGCTCGGGCCGGAGGGAGAATTGTGAAGGAGGACTCTGGTGCTTTCACTGAAACCACAAGTAGCCTGACCATGGAAGTCATGGCAGTAAGTAAAGCAATAACATGGCTCGAGACACAGACATTCACTAGGGCTTGTTTCCTTAGCGACTCAATGAACATGATCAAGAGGATAGAGGAGGGGTCGATCCGAAGAGAGTGGTTGCTGCCTCTGAAGCGGTCTAGGCTGGCAAAGATTAGTTTCATCTTCGTGCCAGGTCATGCGGGAGTACAAGGAAATGAGCGGGCTGACAAGCTCGCAGGTGAGGCTACTGTGGAGGGCGGACGCGCCATGGACCAGGCTGACATTCTGAATGCTCTACGAGAAGTGAGACTTTTGCGAGAACCAAGTGATGACTGGGAATCTACAACAATGGCCAGACTGCGGGAGCAGCAAATTAAAAGAGGGGTGGCCAAACAAGAACACTACGCAGGAAGCCAAAGAAGATTGATAAACCAACACAGAACTGGCGTCGTTAGCCGCTACACGCTGCGGGATTTGCTGAGAAGGGGATCCGAGCACTTATGGACTGAATGGTTCGATGTGCAACGAGGATGATCTGTCGACTAACTAACTAACTGGTGTAGTATCAGTGGCAATGTGAGTTATTTATTTCAGCTGAGAAAGAATGCAGCTATTATTCACTTAATGATTTAGGTAATTATGTAATATACACCCGACGAGATACAGTGAAATATGTCAGGTACTAAACTGTTCAATCCAAAGTTTGTGTCTTCTTTGTTCAAATTTACAACGGAAAAACATTGCTTTGAGTAATCAAATATTCATTTATATAAGCAGGTTGGTATTCATACAATTATTAACTTTTCTTGATATTTCTTTCGTCAATGGACAGGGAAATCAATGAGTGTTTCAGTCTACAGAAACGGAACAAAACTCAAAGA
>JACEFZ010022526.1:0-17500 GCA_014155875.1 Cepaea nemoralis | reverse complement strand
TTATTATTATTATTATTATAATTATTATTATTATTCGAAAAATGTGACATGTATAATACATTCATATGGAAAAATAATAGAAAACAGATATATACCGAGTCTTTGTAAGTCTCACTACTTTGTATGTAGAACAAATTTGAAAAATATAGTACATGATGTCATCAAAAATTGTGCTCCGCAGTCTACAGTGAAGCAACATGCAGCAAATAGCTGTCGTCTGCTAAAGTAATCCTTTGCACTCCAAACAGAATGGTGTTATAAACGGAATTTCATATATGTTCTACATACAAAGTGTAGAGAGGCATTACAAACACCCGGTATATATGTACACATATGGCCTGGTGGTCATGGATTCAAATTAACATGTAGGTAGAGTTCCAAAATTGACCTTGACTTGGAATTAGATCCTGGCAGGAAGTATCTTTATAAGTCAAGACAACTGGCGAGATATTTACCACTAGTGTGCCTAGTGTGTGACAGACAATATATTATCTCACATTAGATCCAGACATTAGATTATCTCAAAGTAGGTCCAGTCATTAGAGTATCTTACAATAGGTCTAGAAATTAGAATATCTTACAGTAGGTCCAGACATTAGAGTATCTTACAGTAGGTCCAGACATTAGAATATCTTACAGTAGGTCCAGACATTAGAATATCTTACAGTAGGTCCAGACATTAGAGTATCTTACAGTAGGTCCAGACTTTAGAATATCTTACAGTAGGTCCAGACATTAGAATATCTTACAGTAGGTCCAGACATTAGAGTATCTTACAGTAGGTCCAGACATTAGAGTATCTTACAGTAGGTCCAGACATTAGAGTATCTTACAGTAGGTCCAGACATTAGAGTATCTTACTGTCAGGATCTTATATTCGGCTCGTTGGCTAACACGTGTGAGACAGTACAAGTATAACGTGATTCGACGTAAGACACAGCAACACAAGTTCTATGGATTTATTGCCACATTAAATACAGAACGATAATTACAACGATCTACAATATATAACTCACAACCACAATACAGCTCATAGGTCTGACGCTCAAGATATCAGTCGTTCGGCTTACAACCACGGAGATTTCACAAACGCCTTGCTCTCGTCACACATGTCCTTCCAGTCTCCTGTCCCAGCTCGGTCTGAGCTATCACGCACACTGCCCACTGCCTCTGGTGGGGTCACGTGGCCTGCGTGCGTCTGTCGTCAGCCTGACCGCTGGTCGCGTGTCAGGTAACAATCTTGCCAGCCGACAACTCTTGTCCGCCGGGTGCCGTAACGATGTTGCTGCATAGCTAGGCTCTGACATTCTCCCCGGGTACCTCAATGAAAGATGCCATCTTTCATTCATGATGTATGTATATACTGGGGTAGTGTTAATTTCATGTCAGAGACTACTCTTTCCCAGTGTTATGCATGAAAATACATATATGGCATAGAAATATATACACAAAATGTAAGTTGCATTGAAATGACAAATGAAGTACAACTTTTAACACAACTCAGGTTTCATCCCCTGATGCCTGGTTACCTCCATTGCAATAATACCCAGTCAGATCAGTAGTACCAGCTTCACGCATCTACCTCGCAGCAATTTGAAAAAAACGTAATAATATGGTTGTTTTGCAACAGCCATCTAGCCAGACTGAAATACGGCTTTGTATTAGTCGTATTAAACACTTAAACTCTGCCCTCAATTGGCCAGGAGTTCTCATGTTGGTTTGCAATGTTGGCAGCTCTATGACATGTTTGGTGGACGCCTACCTGCTGTGCTAACCATTTGAGCAACAAAATGTCTATCTATACAATACACATTAATGAATATGTTTCAAATTATGCCCTTGATATAATTCACAAATGCAAGGGAAGTAATTTTGACATTCAAGAAATTCTATACATTACAATAATTATTTAATTTCTTAGCGTCATTGCTTGACGTTTCTTCATATTAACGAGAAAAAGTCGGTAATATGAATACATTGATCAAGATATGATTCTAAGATTACACTAATCAAAATAAATAAGTACCCAATTGGTGTATTATATTTTATGGATTCAAAAGGATTTTACAATCGTCATAAATTTTTGAAAATTTGTATATCGTCTGCTAATTTTGGTATACTTTTTAAATTGCACCGGAAATACACACGAAACGCAAAATTTAGTTGCTGTTTCACTGTTTGCACACAACTGTTCCGGTTTTCACGGATCGTAAAATGTTATCAAAGTTCGTGTTTGATGTTATGGTATCACAACTCTCGGATTATGATGGAATGTTCTTGTTTCCGATGTGTTCACAACTTATGGATAATGATCGAATGTTCTTATTTCGGATGTTCAAACGTCGAACAATTGGGATTAAATTCGCTGCAGAGGTGGTGTAGAAGTCAATGTTCGGTCCACATTTGCACATGTCGTTAAAATATCACGGTGAAGAAAATCACTCACAGCTGTCACTGTTAAATGGTAAAGTTCGCTTCTGGTAAGTGGTTAAGCGTCTGTGACACTGTTCTTAGTGTATATTTACAATTAATACTGTTCTCTTTCTAACACACACTACACAATTATACTACACTCGTTACATGACTTGATTAAAATAAGTATATTATACATGTCGGTTTTAAACCGTATCACAATTTCAATTATAGACCTTACACAGTAGGTGAATGGCAACAAAATTCACTCATTGGTGGCTGTGTTGGTCTGAGTGTATTACACACACTGCACTCAGACATTGCTTACTGGGTCGGTCGGACAACGGGACAAAAGATCGGCAATTGCATTCATTCTGCCGGGAATATGGCGAACTTCGAAACTGAAATTTTGAAGCTTCAAGGACCAGCGAGCAATCATATTATTGGATGGTACTCCGGCATTTATATACCGTAATGGACTGTTGTCAGTTTCGATGATAAAGTGACGTCCTAGAAGATATTTTGATAGCTTCGTCACACTTTCTACTAAGGCCAGTGCTTCTAATTGTGGAATGGACCATGCACGTTCTCGAGGCCTTAATTTTCTTGATAGGAAGCAAATTGGATGCAGGATGTTGTTGTATTCCTGCAACAGGACTGCCCCAATGGCAACGGAGCTAGCATCTGTTCTCAATCTGAAAGGTAAACGGATGTTGGGCAATTTAAGGATTAGGTTATTGGAATTCTTATCAGAAAAATGTGCCAAAACTTTATGAAATGCATTTCGTAGGCATTCATCGTGTACAACTTTTTCAGGCTTATCCTTGGTTAGTAAGTTAGAAAAAACCTCAGTCAGTTCTGAAAAATCAGGAATAAAGTTCCTGTAATAGTTGATCAGTCCCAACAGACTGCGGACTTGTTTCTTATTTGTTGGAAATGACAGTTTTAGAATTTTGGAGACAATTTTGTTGTCTGTCATGACACAGCCATTGGATATTCTGTACCCCAAAAATGATATCTCTTGGTAAGCCATGCTCACCTTTGAAGGCTTCACTGTCAGTCCGTGCTGTCTGATACTAGGTAGTAGTAGTAGAACGTCCTGTCCAGGTGTCAATGTTATAGTTCCGTCGTTGTCTCTGTATGGACACAGATGTCGTCAGTATAGTGCATGATATTAGGAATGTCAGATAGGAGGAGTCGTATAGCAGACAAGGCAAGTCTGGAGTTACTGGATCTAAGGATATAAAGTGGGTTACGGTTAAAATCTTCCAAAAGGATTTTCAAATTTCATGTTGAGATCATTTTGAGTGCTATCTCCAAACCTGCACTCGTACATGTGTGTATACATTCAATAGTTCAAACAATAATAATACACCATGTATAGTTGTGAAATGTAATCGTGCATGTTTGTATGATCTTTTGCAATTTGTGTATATTTTCCAAAATATGTAGGGTAATTTGTTGCTGATTTTTGTCAGTAATTCCACCGACTGATGTTTTACATTGTTCAGCATAGGTATTCGTATGAGTTGATTTAACATAAAGATTATGAGTGGCAGTAACAAAATTTGGTTCAACAGTAATGACATAAGTAACAAAGTCTGCTGGTTTGTCATGAGTAATATCATCTGTGTTGTGTCATGATGATGTGGAAATATAACTGTTTGTGAAGACATTTGTTTTGTATTTACAATCAGTAGTGCAAGTATAACTATCCACTGTGTGCACTTGGTTATGTGTGTAGTTAACAGAGAGTATAGGAGGTATAGTATATACCATGATGATTTGTGATCTTTCCTCGCTGTTGTGAACTGTTTGTTTTCTGCACTTTTTTCTTTGTGCTGATACACACCAGTTTCTGTTTCTTCTTGTTCTGAGATGGTAATCACGTTGGTATGGTGTGGTATCTTGGTCTGTTCATCATGTTGTTGTATGATGAGTGGGGTAGTTAAGGCAGTATTTGTTGTGGTGTTAACTTTTTGCCTTGTGTGAGGTTTGGACTCTGTGTAATCTGTCACATTTAATACATTTCCAATTAATAAATCACAACATGGATTGTCTAATAAAGCACACGTTACTCTGCCTGATAGGAACGGTGATTTTATATTGGCCCATGCCATGGGATATTTCTCTACTGTCCCTGAAACAGTTTTACAATAGATGTACTCATCTAGGTAGTCTTTAGGATCAGCTAGGGTCTTTCGAAGACCGATAAGACAAGCCCCTGTGTCGCGTATACATGTGCATACTGTGTCGTTGATGTAACCTTCATGGAACGTTAGTTTCCCTAACGACAGTCTTGAGGTTTTGTTCATCTCCTCACCTTCTTGTTGAGTATTGATCTCTTTACATAAGGAATGAGGTTGAGTGATGTTAATAACATTATTACAATATGGTATATAGTCTGATTTTGAGTCTATTACCAAGTTAGCTTCCTCATTGGTAATAGGGACGGCGTGCCCGCATGTTAAGATACCATTTTCATAGAAGGTATTACAGACAGTACATTTGTTAGCACTAAATACATCACAAGCCTGTGCTGCATGTACAGGATGTTTTTCTGGATTTTCGTCTTCTGACGCTGAGCTATCGAACAAGGCGGCATTGGCTTTGTTGGTCATATGCCTGCCTCTACAATCCATGCGATGGTGACCGTAAGCCTTGCAGAGAAAACATTTACGTAAACTTTTGAACGATTTACGTTCTCTGTCTTGTCTGTTTACCATATTTTGCAAGTATGTTGGGTACCCTGGGTTTTTATCGCACATCTCGTTCAAATGGTGGAACAATTTACAGTGAATGCAATGTCTAACTTTTTCAGAGGTAGGTCTGTTCGGTTTTTGCCTACTATAGTTGTTCTCATAGTTGGCTGCTGCTACCCAGTTACTGTCAGTAGCTTCAGTGGCAAAACACTGTTTATTTGCCGTATAATAGGCCGACCCACGTCTTTCCATTTCTTCCACACATGTGCATTCATTCTCCTGTAAGAACTTAGAAAAAGATGATGGGATAGAAGAAATGACCTTATCTCGAATGATGAGATCTTCTAATTTATCATAATTTGTGTTAATTTTGGCTGATGAAGTCCATTTGCTGAAAATGTCTCGGACTAAACAGAGGTAGTCAGAGAACGTTTGAGTTGATTTTGGACTCAGTTTACTGAATTGTTCTCTGTACCCTGCCTCGTCTAACATGAAATGTGCCATTATTTTAGATTTAATATAATGGTACTCTTTTCTGAGGTCTTTGGGGATTGTTTCAATGACTTTAAGAGGTTCCCCAGATAGACTCCTCATATATAGAATATTCCATTCCGAAAGTGGAACTTGGTAATGTTCCATTAATGTCTCAAAATTTTGGGTAAAGGCTGCTATGCAGTCACCCGAGGTATAGTTACGAACGATACCTTGATACTTCTTATACTGGTTTTCTTTTTCCAGTCTTTCAGATTTCTTTGACTCTTTATTCATTGCAGTCTCAGTGTCGAGTTGTTTCATTTTCAACTGTAATTCAAGTTCTTCTCTCTTACTCTGAGCTGCTATTTCTGCTTTCTTAAGTTCACTGTCTATCTCAGCTTGCTTTATCTTTGCAGCCAGTTCTGCTTCTGCTTGCTTTGCAGTTCGTTCTGCTGCCCTTTCATCGCGTTCAGCGGCTTTTTCCTGAACAAGTAGGTATTCTGCGTATTTATTCTCACTCCACTTTGTTAACTCATCACCTGTTAACTTTAATTTTAACCCCATATCGATGAAATCAAATAATGACGACATGATGGAGAAAATACGTCAATGATAATCAACCACACAAAATATGTTGTAAATGGTTAGTAGAAAACAATTTACAATTGACTTTACTATACGATGCGTGCCCACTAATGCATACGTAAAGTTAAAGTAAAGAAAAATATACTCAAGTGCCCTTGGATATGGTGAAGAATGGTTGGAAAAACGGGCTAGAACTGTAGGGTCGTACTTCAGAACCACTAATGACCTCTACGGCAGGGTTTTGGATGGTACGCAAAAACCTGCTTTGTTTTTGGAGAGAAATAAGTTAGCGTGTGTTTGTTGGTGTGTGCCTGCAAGTCACTAAGTGTTGATTAGGTTTGGATGGCGTTGAGTATAGTTGTATGTCGTAAATTTGTCGTCAACAGTGTTTCTTTCAACAGAAGTTACACTCTTTCCAAAACTCTTTGCGTTCCACAAACTCAATACACAAAGACAATCTATCTGTATTTGAACAATCACTTACATCAAGATGACATTCAGTAAGGACATAGACATCAAGTTTACAAGATGGCGACAAGGTCAAAATGGCGACAAAATCACAATGTTGACAAGGTCAAACGGTGACAAGTTTCACAAATCACAAATGTTTAACACGCTTACAGGCTCAAACAATATGTACTGCACATTTACTAATGATTTTAAACATATTTAGACAATGTATTAATGGATCACACTGAGACTTTTCCGATCACATGTACATCACTATAACCTTGACAAATTTTACAAGTACAAGAATTATAGTTTTAAATAACAAAGACGAGCAACACACGTCTAAATATATTAGGTTCTTAAACAAAGACGAGCAACCCACGTCCACACATGTCAGGATCTTATATTCGGCTCGTTGGCTAACACGTGTGAGACAGTACAAGTATAACGTGATTCGACGTAAGACACAGCAACACAAGTTCTATGGATTTATTGCCACATTAAATACAGAACGATAATTACAACGATCTACAATATATAACTCACAACCACAATACAGCTCATAGGTCTGACGCTCAAGATATCAGTCGTTCGGCTTACAACCACGGAGATTTACACAAACGCCTTGCTCTCGTCACACATGTCCTTCCAGTCTCCTGTCCCAGCTCGGTCTGAGCTATCACGCACACTGCCCACTGCCTCTGGTGGGGTCACGTGGCCTGCGTGCGTCTGTCGTCAGCCTGACCGCTGGTCGCGTGTCAGGTAACAATCTTGCCAGCCGACAACTCTTGTCCGCCGGGTGCCGTAACGATGTTGCTGCATAGCTAGGCTCTGACACTTACAGTAGGTCCAGACATTAGAGTATCTTACAGTAGGTCCAGACATTAGAGTATCTTACAGTAGATCCAGACATTAGAGTATCGTACAGTAGGTCCAGACATTAGAGTATCTTACAGTAGGTTAAGACATAAAAGTATCTTATAGTAGGTCCAGGCATTAGAGTATCTTACAGTAGGTCTAGAATTAGAGTATCTTATAGTAGATCCGGACATTAGAGTATCTTACAGTAGGTCCAGACAGTAGAGTATTTTACAATAGGTCCAGACATTAGAATATCTTACAGTAGGTCCAGACATTAGAGTATCTTACAATAGGTCCAGATATTAGAGTATCTTACAGTAGGTCAGACATTAGAGTATCTTACAGTAGGTCCAGACATTATAATATCTTAAAGTAGGCCCGGATATTAGAGTATCTTACAGTAGGTCCTGACATTGGAGTATCTTACAGTAGATCCAGACATTAGAGTATCTGACAGTAGGCCCAGACATTAGAGTATCGTACAGTAGGCCCAGACATTAGAGTATCGTACAGTACAGTAGGCCCAGACATTAGAGTATCGTACAGTAGGTCCTGACATTAGAGTATCGTACAGTAGGCCCAGACATTAGAGTATCGTACAGTAGGCCCAGACATTAGAGTATCGTACAATAGGTCCTGACATTATAGTATCGTACAGTAGGTCCTGACATTATAGTATCGTACAGTAGGTCCTGACATTAGAGTATCTTATAGTACGCTACATGGTGCTATTCTTTACTTCCCATAATGGCTACAGTTATGCACATATTTTTTTATACATGTCTGTATATTGTGATGAACAGTCAAAAGCCAGAGTTTGAACTTCTACCCGGAGATGAACTCCGGACCATCTGTGTCTACAGTACCCTGTCCTCACATCGCTACGTGTACTATGGCCAAGCCACTTCTGATGAAATGTGTTTCGGGTTTCTCACATTGTATCCGAAAGAAGCACTGAAGGTTGACGGTAAGTATTCTTGGATCTCTTTAGATACTGATTCTTTGTTTATCTTTAGATACTGAGTCTATGTCTGATTTAGTGCAGAATTATCTTAGTCCCCATCAGAGGGGTTTCTCTTTAGATACTGAATCAATGTCTGATTTAGTGCAAAATATCTTAGAGAAGCCCCTCTAGACGGGATTTATATATATATATATATATATATATATATATATATATATATATATATATATATATATATATATATATATATATATATATATATATATATATATATATATATATATATATATATATCATGTGTCATGCCGATAAGCTTGGGCGGTCATGTTCTGCCATTTCACTCGATCACCAGAGTCGTGGATCGGCTCCGTGTTTCTGTCTCGACCATGCCACAAGGCCAAGCCATCCAGGTACTTGCTTCTAGATCTTAGATCTTCCCCTTGGTCTGTTCCCCTCGATCTTACCAGTTGTCACCATGTTCTCCAATTCATGTCTTCTCATAACATGCCCAAAATATTGTGACTGTCTGTGTCTAATGTCTCTAATCAGTTTACGATCTTCATTTGTTTCTTGAAGGACTTGTTCATTGGTCTTTCTGTCTGTCAATGGTATTCTTTGCATTTTCCTCAGAAACCATATATAGATATAGTATACATAGATACTGAGTCTATATTTGATTTAGTGGAAAATTATCTTAGGGAATTCCCGTTAGAGGCGATCTCTTATTGATACTGAGTCTATATATAATTTAGTGCAAGATTATCTAAGGGAGTTAGAGGGGATCTCTTTTGATACTGAGTCTAAATATGAGTTAGTGCAAGATTATCTTATGGAGTCCCCGTGGCGAAGTTGTTACAACACCCACCTCGTACTCCAAACGTCGTGGGTTCGTTTCTGGGCTACCCTCATTCGGTTCACGAGTGTAATTTTCTCGGAACTCCTGCGGATTGTCGCTGGAGCTAAGGAGTTGGTGCTCGTTCCACGCTTTCAACAGACTGCCGTAGCAAATAAGTCGATTTCCTTTCCTTTTAATTCTGTTCTTAAAGATTATCTGGTAATGTATGTTATGTATATCAAAATATGATTCACTTCTTCACCGCATATGGTATATAACTGCAGTATGCACCTGACGAGATGCAGCGAAATATGCCAGGCAAGAAATCCTGCAGCCTATTGTTTGGGACTTCTGTGTTTCAATATCTTATAATATACAACCGTGGAGCAGTAGTGGCCAAGTGGTCAGTGTCTGGCTTGGTAAGACACGTGTTCGAGTTCAATACCCGGAAGTGGCAGGATTCACTTTGAAACCAGTACTGTTCTGGAATTGACCCATCCTACAAAACATGCTGAAAGATCAAGGTAGTCCAGTAACAGATACTGTCTTACGGGTGTCACGTGTTAGGTTGTCACATATGAGATGGGCGTGGCCAGCTGCCTTGCTCGTGACCTTTCTTTCTAAAGCAATTTCCCCCCAAAAATTATGAAAATTGCATGGTGCCTATTTCTATGAAGCTGTGTCGACCCCAGAGACGTACTGATCTATAGACGTACTGGTCCAGAGACGTTCTGGTCTACAGACGTACTGATCTGGAGACGTATTGGTCCTGAGACGTACTGGTCCAGAGACGTTTTAGTCCAGAAACATACTGATCTAGAGACGCATTGGTCCAGAGACGTACTGATCTAGAGAGGTACCGATCTAGAGACGTACTGGTCCGGAGATTTACTGGTTCAGAGACGAACTGGTCCAGAGACGAACTAGTCCAGAGACGAACTGGTCTAGAGACGTACTGATCTAGAGACGTACTGGTTCAGAGAAGAAAACTGCAACTGCTGGGGATTGAACATGACCAATATCTCGGAAGGCAAACGCGTTGCTAGCGACTATGCAGCTACGACTTTGTTTTCAAAAATGGATATCAGACATTTTTTTTATAGACCAATCGGCTCTCCAGGGAAGTATCAGACACGTTTGTATAGACCAATCGGCTCTCGAGGGAAGTATCAGACACTTTTTGTATAGACCAATCGGCTCTCGGGGGAAGTATCACATACTTTTGTATAGACCAATCCGCTCTCTGGGGAAGTATCAGATACTTGTGAATAGACCAATGGCTCTCGGGGGAAGCATCAGACACTCTTGTATAGACCAATCGGCTCTCGAGGAAAGTATCAGACACTTTTTTATAGACCAATCGGCTCTCGGGGGAAGTATCAGACACTTTTTTATAGACCAATCGGCTCTAGGTGGAAGTATCAGACACTTTCGTATAGACCAATCGGCTCTCGGTGGAAGTATCAGACACTTTTTTATAGACCAATCGGCTCTCGGGGGAAGTAACAGATACTTTCGTATAGACCAATCGGCTCTCGGGGGAAGTATCACATACTTTTGTATAGACCAATCGGCTCTCTGGGGAAGTATCAGATACTTGTGAATAGACCAATGGCTCTCGGGGGAAGCATCAGACACTCTTGTATAGACCAATCGGCTCTCGGGGGAAGTATCAGACACTTTCGTATAGACCAATCGGCTCTAGGGGGTTGATTTTGTCAATATCCCGCCGGCCACATTTACTTCCTAAGATATTATTTCCTAGTAGCCTCTATGCTAGGCCAATCTGGCGGTTCAGATCAATACAAAACATCAGCCTTGATACGAATTCTAACCGAAGACTACCATGTCTGTGGGTAGGCGTCTAACCAGTCATAACAGTATGACTGAAATAAGACGATATGTCTGGCTTCAGGAAGAGAGGCAGGATAACGAAAGTAAGTTATTAAACTGGGTTTTCCATAAAAGAGCCGGGATAAAATGCACCATAGGGCATAACCCTGACGTAAGGGGAAAAAAAGTGAGAAATACATAGGTTGGTAACCACAATACGCTAGGAGCAAAAATGTCGATTTGGGTTCCAACCGGGGAGGATGCGTAAATGACATCGGAAGGAAAGAAGGTTTCTCATCTGGCTTGAGGATTAATAAAGGAAGAGAGGACATGCCTATTGAATGGTAATTTAGAGAACAAAGTAACGTAAATGGCCAGTAGGGCAAATTCTTGATACTTAGAAGATGAAGCACTTTGAATTGAAAACTTCGGGCAACCCCAAATTCAAGATGAATTTTGTAAGCCTGCATTTGTATGAATTGAGCATAATTTCTATTTTTGTATCGTCAACAAATGAGTGATGAAGAATCGCCCAGGAAGAACGAGAATACCTCAATAAAACGAAGAAACAAATTAATCGTCTTGATATCTATATAACCAAGTTCACTGGATTTCGGTTTTAGTTCATTATTGAAGTTATCAGATCGTTGCGGCACACACGAAGTACCAGAAGATGGCAAGAAGTCTTACTAATGTACGTCTCGGGGCGGCCTTGAAAGTTTATCATGCACGCCCTCGTCACTACAACTGGGCCACGGTGGGGTGGCGAGGTTGTGTCCTGTGACATTGCGTTACCACGTCTCCCGTCGTGCAGGCAATAATGTCCAATGATTATTTTTGCTCGCTTTGAACATAGTCCATGCTGCATTGATGTTTGCACGTGGATTAGCTTTCCTTATTACCAGTTTACCTCGTCGTTAGGCGAACCAACTCCTACATCCGGGGTACTTGTAATGTACGCCCCCCCCCCCCCCCCCCCAGTCAAGGAAGTCAACATTTTAGTCCAACTAACTGAATGATGACAGGATAGTTCTTCAAAGCAGTGTAGTAATGTCATCAAACTGTAGTACAGTTATAAATTGGGGAACCCTTTGAATCCACTAAGACAGTTCATAAATAAACAAACATGTATTGTTTGGCTGTCGTAGAAGTCATTTGGAGGTAACAGATTCGAATCCTAGTCGGTAACTATAGTTTTCACATTTGGAGGTAACAGATTCGAATCCTAGTCGGTAACTATAGTTTTCACATTTGGAGGTGACAGATTCGAATCCTATGTGGTAACTATAGTTTTCACATTTGGAGGTGACAGATTCGAATCCTAGGAGGTAACTATAGTTTTCACATTTGGAGGTGACAGATTCGAATCCTAGTCGGTAACTATAGTTTTCACATTTGGAGGTGACAGATTCGAATCCTAGGAGGTAACTATAGTTTTCACATTTGGAGGTGACAGATTCGAATCCTAGGAGGTAACTATAGTTTTCACATTTGTATGTTGTCTATTGCGTTCTCTAGTCTCTACTTCCTTCTTCTACCTCTATGAGCCACAATCAATACATGTGTGTTTAAGGGCTGAGGGACACAATCCCTAATCCCGAATACCGTGTTCGAAACACAGCTGCGGGCGACGTAGCAGCAGACCACCTTGTATTGACTTTCATAGAATGGTATTAGTGCCGGTCGTTCAGAAAGCAATGGCAAACCGCTGAATGTAAATATATCAATCACAAACAGCCAGAAAATGTTGGTGTTGACTGCGGCGTACTGTAAAAATTTATACATTTAACTATTTTTAACTATGATTCATTACGGAGTAGTGCACAAGAGAAGAAGAGAATGATTCGACTGGTCATGTTGTTAGACTGAGGATGTGAAATATTGATATGCATTTTTCAGAATGCCTGTCTTTCGACAACTTCTCAACGTGTGATATGTACTCGCTCCTTCCCATACATGGTTGTAATTGGGTTGAGTTCCTGAACTTTAGCAACCCCACAGTTGCCAAAATCGTTAATGATGTCACTGAAAACTGCAATCTCACCGGATGTTGCAGGTTAGTTCAGCCATTCTGAATAAGTTTGCTTCTCGTGAACATTGCATTTTCTATTCTATATCTGCTTTGTTTGTTTGTTTGCTTTTATGTTGTGGTTGTTAATGTTCTTCCTACTTTCATTTTCTTCTTCTTCTTCTTCTTCTTCTTCTTCTTCTTCTTCTTCTTCTTCTTCTTCTTCTTCTTCTTCTTCTTCTTCTTCTTCTTCTTCTTCTTCTTCTCTTCTTCTTCTTCTGCTTCTGCTTCTGCTTCTTCTTCTTCTTCTTCTTCTTCTTCTTCTTCTTCTTCTTCTTATTATTATTATTATTATTATTATTATTATTATTATAACAGTCAGATCTTAGTCAGATATGACTGAGCTACCGTATGACAGTAGACGGTACTACCTGCTTTCTGTCAGCGCCGAATGTTGAGCGGTGCTTACCAAACCCGACACCCCACATTGTGCCAACGGCTTCGGGCGGAAGAGCGCAATTGGGAGGGTACTATCCTTATCCTGGTGCGAGGAAATGCAACCCAAAGACAAAATAAGTCATGGCAGGGCAGACCAGGCCCTAGGCCTTGGTTGGCAGCTGGTCTAGGATCGAAGCTCCGACAGGCGGACAGTTAGAGCATTGCTTTGCTGATCCGGCAGCTTCTGCAGCTTGTCTTGTTCCAGATGTATAGGTGTTAACTTTCCTCTGGAGTGAACTAGGCAGGCCGAGAGAGGGATCATGCTGAATGGGCAACACATGGTTTCTTTATTTTAGCCCAGGCTTTGTGCTATGGAGAGGCAATAACTCCATCCCTGGTCTTAACTGGTCTCGGAATCAAAGCGAGAAGCAACTGTTACGGGTTATAAGTCCTTGTCAGTTAGCATAGACATGGGACGCCACGCGTTACCTCTGACGGTGGGAGACACTTACAGGTGTCACTGATCAGCTACCGCCCGCCTCAAGCTGGGCAGCCCCCGGTCAATTGGGTGCTGATCCGCCACAGCCTGCCTGCTTCAATGGGTACTTGGGGCTAGGACAAAATCTGAATAGCAGCTGTAAAACCAATGCACCAGGTACTAATAAAAAGTATAATAGAAACCTCAAGCTACGGCTTGCAACCTGGAACGTGAGAACCATGTGTCCAGGTTTTCCACTGACTTGACAAATAATGACGATGTGAGAAAAACAGCTGTGATTGATGCTGAACTCAATCGTCTTAACATTGATATTGCTGGCCTGCAGGAGACTCGCCTCGCTGAGGAAGGGTCACTCAGGGAAAACAATTACACCTTTTTTTTGGAAGGGAAGATTGCAGGCAGAAAAAAAGGCAACATGGTGTGGGCTTTGTAGTGAAGAATTCGCTACTGGGAATGATTGATATCCCAGCTGGAGGTAATGATAGATTATTATCACTGCGCTTGACAACCTCTTGTGGATTTGCCACCATTTGCACTGCATATGCACCAACACTGGCTTCCTCTGATGATGTGAAGGATACGTTCTATGAGCAGCTAGACTCTGCGATCAAGGCAGTTTACAAAATCCGACTACATTTATATGCTCGGTGATTTCAATGCTCGTGTGGGCAAGTACTCGAGTTCATGGCCAGTGTGCCTTGGAAAATATAACATCGGTAGCATGAATGATAATGGGCAAAGGCTGCTGGAGCATTGCACTAGAAATGACCTATGTATTACAAACTCCTTTTTTAAAACAAAAGAGATGCATAAGGTCACATGGAAACATCCAAGATCCGGCCATTGGCATCAGCTGGACTTCATTATCACACGGAGACAACATCTGAACCATACATCATTAACTCGAAGTTACCACAGTGCTGACTGTGATACAGATCATTCTTTTGTTGTTGCAAGGGTTAGACTGAGACCAAAGAGTATCTACACAGCTAAACACAAGTCTAGCTCCAGGATTAATATTGTTAACACTCACGATCCTGGAAAGTGCTTTGAATTTCAACAGCAACTTGAAGACGCTTTCAATGATACATCAGAAAATTGTATAGTAAATGATAAATGGAGTAAACTTAAGGAAACTATTTATAAAACAGCGGTAGGGGTTTACGGCACTGTGGATCATAAGAGGCAGGAATGGTTTGCGGCAAACAGCCAGATACTGCAGCCCTTGATTGATAAAAAGAAGATAGCTCTCTTAAGAAACAAGGAAAGGCCAACGCGTAACACTCTAAGTAAGCTGAAGCAAGCGAGGAAGGATGTACAAAAGGCTGCCAGGCAGTGTGCGAATGACTATTGGATCAAGTTATGTGAGTCCATTCAAATCGCAAGTGATAAGGGAAACATCAGATGCATGTATGAAGGGATAAAGAAAGCCTGTGGTCCAATGATCAAAAGAAGCGCACCGCTGAAAACCTTGACTGGAGAAATCATCACTGATAAGAAACAGCAGATGGATAGATGGGTCGAGTACTATTTAGAGCTTTACTCAAGTGAGACCAAGCTAGCGGATGATGCCCTCAACGCCATAGAGGCCCTACCAACTCTTGACCACCTGGACACACTTCCCACTATAACAGAAGTTAAGTGTGCTATAAATGAGCTTGCATCTGGCAAGGCTCCAGGTAAGGATGGGATTCCAATAGAGGTAATCAGGAGTGGGCAAGACACACTCGCTCTACAGATCCACCAGCTAATAGAGCACTGCTGGCGAGAATGACAAGTCCCACCGGATTTCAAAGATTCAAACATCATAACGCTGTACAAGAACAAGGGAGATCGGAGCGACTGTAACAACTATAGGGGTATCTCACTTCTGTGTATTGTTGGGAAAGTATTTGCCAGAATTGTCCTGCGCAGACTTCAAGTCCTGGGAGATCAAGTCTACCCCGAATCACAGTGCGGCTTCCGTCAGAACCGGTCTCCCATTGATATGATATTCTCATTGCGACAGATGCAAGAAAAATGCCGGGAACAAATTCAGCCACTGTTTATTGCCTTCATCGACCTCACAAAGGCATTCGATTTGGTCAGTCGTGAGGGTCTGTTCAAAGCACTAAAGAAGATTGGCTGCCCACGAACTCTTCTGTCCATTGTGGAATCGTTCCACACAGGCATGAAGGGTATAATCAAGTTTGATGGCTCAACTTCAGAAGAGTTTGAAATCAAGAGTGGAGTTAAGCAAGGTTGTGTACTAGCTCCCACCCTCTTTGGGATATACTTTTCACTTCTACTGAAATATGCCTTTCATGATCAGGATGACGGTATATACATTCACTCACGCTCAGATGGTGGGCTCTATAATGCTCAGAGATTGAAGGCCAAGACCAAAATTAGCAGGGTACTAATCAGAGAGTTGCTTTTTGCGGATGATGCTGCGATTACGACACACTCTGAGGAAGAATTACAACAGCTACTATCTGCATTCTCCAATGCTTGTTCTGAATTTGGTTTAACAATTAACAAAAAGAAGACACAGATTATGTCACAAGGTGCACATGGTGTACCATCAATCTTTATTGACGACGCCGAACTGGAGATAGTAGATCATTTTACATATCTAGGATCACAGTTAAATAGCAAATTATCCCTCGATCAGGAAATCAACATCAGGATTGGCAAGGCAGCAACAACAATGAACATGTTAGCAAAACGAGTCTGGGAGAACAGGAAGCTTACTGCCAAAACAAAAGTCCTCGTCTACCAAGCCTGTGTCCTTAGTACTCTTCTTTATGGCAGTGAAACCTGGACAACTTACTCACGCCAAGAGAAACGTTTAAACAGCTTTCATATGCGGTGTCTGCGAAGAATACTTGGTATTAAGTGGCAAGACAAAATCACAAATACTGAAGTATTGGAAAGATCAGGTTGTGTGACGGTGTATTCCATGCTCAGTCTTCGTAGACTTAGATGGATAGGACACGTTAGGAGGATGGATGATGGTAGAATACCAAAGGACATCTTTTTTGGTGAATTACAGACGGGTAGGAGATCTCAGGGTCGGCCTCTACTACGATACAAAGATGTGTGTAAGCGGGACATGATTGATACAGGCATTGATAATGCACATTGGGAGCACGTCGCCGCTGAACGTCTTGCATGGAGGGCAACTATCAGAAATGGAATAAAGACAAAGGAGAAAATGATTGCACATAAAGCACACACAGAGCGTGAGAGACGTAAGATGGTGCAAAATGGTGGAAATGACCATGTTTTCACATGCACCTACTGTGGGCAAACATTTGCAGCAAGAATTAGCCTTACCAGCCACACTCGCCACCGCCATGGATCGTAGTTATTAAGCCTTTTTGAAGCACAATGTACCAAACAATCGTCTGTCAAGACGGAAAGGTGCCAATGATGAATATTATTATTATTCATAAAA
>JACEFZ010022525.1:0-235127 GCA_014155875.1 Cepaea nemoralis | reverse complement strand
AAAATGTGTCCACAAAAGAATGACAGAATACAAGAAACGGAAGTTTTAGAGAAGTGCAGTAATGAGCAATGTTAAGTTTTGTTACCTCAATCAGAGAATTCTTCACATCAATATCTGCAGAGTGATCTGCAGTGATAGTCACCAGACAAATACAATACTGTAACTGTTGATACGACTTGTTGTACTGTTGGACAGAACACTCAACATGGCTGCAGCTACTTGTGGAATATCTTGATCATTTAATGTTGTTTAATTATTATTATTATTAATTATTATATTATACACAACTATTTTAGAGAAAGAAACGAACAGACTCTGGTGATGAGGAAGAGGAGATCCACGTGTACCCATTTAGAAAGATCAGAATGCCATGCTACATGTCACTTGCCACCCCTGATGATGATGATTTTCTCTGTAAGTTTGTGAACTTGTTGAACTTTGTGGTTAGTTACAGTGTGATCCTTGTCCCACAGTTGTTGCTGTTTGTATTTACTTGTGTGCTGTTTTTGTACATATTTACAATCATAGCTGTTATCTTATCCATTGTTGTATTATTGTTGCTTTAGCTGTAGTTACATGATCCTTTCAAAATATACAGTGAGGCAATACTCAGAAACATCGAGCATCTCGAAAACAAAATATAAACATTATGAGATATGCTGATTGGACAATATTTATAGCAGTCTGAAATTAATCTGCAAGCCATTCTAGACAATGTAATGAAGAAGAGCAAGAAGAAGGCATTGTATGTCATTCAACTTGCGTGTGCTGTTGCTCGCTTTAACACAAGCGTAATCACTACACACTATTTATAGTAGTGGTGGACTGAATTTTGCATGTGGATTAGCTTCCCTATTAACAGTGTCCCTTGCCAACAGGCGAACCCACTCCGACTTCAGAGAGGTACTTGTACATTTGTGTCCCCAAGTCAAGGACATAGGTCCACCAAACATTTAGTCCAGCGGTCTGGTGTATGGGGTTGAACCCTACCTCGGCATCAGCACACAACGGAATGTTCAAGACACGGTGTTACTTACCATTCGACCAACTGCAAACTACTGCTGCATGACAGGTCCTCATGAGTCCTAGTCCGATCCGAATTTGTGGAGAAGATGTGCAGACCTTGTACAGCCCCTGTTCTATGTCATGTTAGATAGGGGCCGTTTGATGTTGTGGCTACTTTCTGCTTTTGTGTGGAGGGTTTTTCTGCTGTGTCTTCACTTGCTGTGTGGTATTTGGAACTCATTGTTTTGGTCTGTGTGTTTTTTTACATGTGTTGCCTTGATGTCAGTCATGTCTGTCGTTCTGGCACACTACTTCCACTGTTTCCTGACATTGGAGGCAGGTTCCCACTTCTCTTGGTTGTTGCTTTGTTGTTTCTTTAGTTACGATGGTAGTCCGAGAAAATCTTAGCAGGAAGGAATTCATCATGTTTGGTTTTCGGTCGCTCACCGCATCTCTGTGTCATCGGCTTGTCATGTATCTTGGTGTCAGCCCGTCTGATCTAGATCTCTAGAGTCCTACTCTCTTGTCCGCTGTAGTGTGGACTAATGTCTTCTCCTCCTGTTTTACATTTGTGCCATTTTCATTCATCTTGCAAACTTTCTTCATCTGACTAATTAACAGGGTCAACAGTTTACAATAACCGGTCACTGTTGAGTGTTAGTGTATTTGCTCTTCCTCACAGTCAGTCAGTTAGTTAGAGAGTCAACTCTCAGCACAGTCAATTAGTTGTCAGATAATCCTCATTGCACATTGAACCATTCTGTCCATAAATGCTCGGATCCCCTCCCAGTATCTCCCTCAGCATGTAGTGGTCTATGACACAAGTTCTATGTTGGATGAATATTCATCTTTGGCCCCCTGAGAGCACTTCTGTCTGGCTTCACCCCTCTTAACTTGATGTTCTTGCAGTCTGGTCATGGTTGCAGATTGGCAGTTGTTTCTTGATTCATTTAATCACCTGCCTCTCTGACAACATTCAGTATCTCAGCCCAGTTCATTGCTTATTTCCAGTCAGGCTACAGCTTCAGTTACTGCCACGACCTCCATAGTAAGGCTACTTGTTGTCACAGTTCTCCCTCCAACCTGAGCCGTAAAATCCGATGAGCTCCTTACACGTCGAGCACTTGACCCATCTGTGTAGATGACCACCTCACCCTCAGTAGAAATTACAAAAATTATGGACTGAACTTTTACCTCAGTCAGATTCTAAATACCCTAAATTAATTTACCGTATTTCCATCTATATTATTTATTTGTGGAGTTGGAGTATATCTCAAGGTGATTACTATAATTGCTCATTTGAGAGATTATAAACCACTCAACACCTGGGATGGTTATCCTGGTCAACAAATGCCCGCAGAAGTCGGATGTGTTGGCCTAAAGGCTCAAGTATCGCAGCTCTGCTGTAAACAGGCACAATGCAATTATGTCTGAGTGAGAGTCGAAAAGTCCTTTGAAACACTTGGGAAGGTTAACCCGGTCAACACATGCCCACAGAAGTCGGATGTTTCTGCCTAAAGGCTCAAATAGCGCACCTCTGTTGTAAACTGGCACAACGCAGTTACGTCTAAGAGAGAGTCGAATATCCTTAGAAAAACCCAGGGAAGGTTAACCCAGTCAACAAATTCCCACAGAAGTCAGATGTGTCGCCCAAAAGGTGCAAGTATCGCAGCTCTGCTGTAAACAGGCACAATGCGATCATGTCCGAAAAAATAAAAAATAGTCTCCTGATGAACGCAGAAGAAGAAGAAAAAGATATAGAACTCAAATTATAATTCTCATTGTATGAACATAAGCAGGAGAGAACACACTATCAGAATGTGCAGCAACCAGTCATATAATTATGTTTTCTGTATTCACATGGCAGACTGTGAGGACTGCAGGCAAGAATATGACGGGGACTGTCCTGTACATGGACCACTGCTGGTTGTTGATGATGTCGAGGTAAGTTTTTCTGGCTCTTGTATCAGCTTGAAGACTTTTCTGACTTTATATACACATAATCATTGAATTATAACAGTTGTGTTAAGGTATTTCTTGTTCTTTCTTCTCTGATTGTCTGGGACATTAGACACACTGTTGACAGCAAAGACAGCCATCATGTTGACACATAGATGCAGTGACTACTTTACCATCTCCATTTGACAGTGGTGATTATGTCCATACCAGTGAACAATGGCAGCAAACATCACTGTCTCATTCTCCCATGAATCCTGTTTTTCTCTGCTTTAAGATATAGACACCACAGATCTATCTGCACATTGAAAACAGTGAGACAAATCTGACCTCAGCTAATGATAGTTCACTCAGACTCACTTATTCTAGTAATCCATTTACACATTGCATGCTGTCGGCGATGTTTCGACTCCTGGGCTTGTCTGCTAAGTCAGGGAAAGACTCGTAACATATCCCCATGTGCATTCAGGCCTACAACATGTTATGATCCTATCACCTCATAGAGGCCCATAGCAGGAAACACATAACAATTTTGTTATTTACACATTCATTGCTGACTTTCTTTCATTTATGAACATATTCAGTCGACTACATACCACTCAGCCTGGGAGCCGCTGATGCACATTGATTAACATGCTCGCCTGCCCAGATGTCATGGGTTCAACTTTGCAATGACATGGATTTTAAAAATTGTCCTCGGCTCCCTTGTTGACCCAGTCTAAAATAGGTACCAGAAAATATCTTGGGAAGTAGAGGCAGCTGGTGAGATATTGACCACATCAGCCCTCACTTGTCAGTTGGTCTAAACATATTGACCACATCAGCCCTCACTTGTCAGTTGGTCTAAACATATTGGCCACATCAGCCCTCACTTGTCAGTTGGTCTAAACATATTGACCACATCAGCCCTCACTTGTCAGTTGGTCTAAACATATTGACCACATCAGCCCTCACTTGTCAGTTGGTCTAAACATATTGACCACATCAGCCCTCACTTGTCAGTTGGTCTAAACATATTGACCACATCAGCCCTCACTTGTGAGTTGGTCTAAACATATTGACCACATCAGCCCTCACTTGTCAGTTGGTCTAAACATATTGGCCACATCAGCACTCACTTTTCAGTGGGTCTAAAAATAGTGAACACATCAGCCCTTACTTGTCAGTGGATCTAAAAATATTGGCCACATCAACCCTCACGTGCCAGTGGGTCTCAAGATATGGGGCTAGCACCACATGCCCATTATGTCTCATGGCTAGAGCAAAGGGTCCTTGACTTTTACACCCAACAGCCTGGAGGACACAGCAGCTTACTGGCATGCATGCTGGCCTGGTGTGCTAGATGTTAGTGTAGCCTTAATAGCCAGTATAAACATCCATTTGGGCTATCAGATGAGTCCAAGTGGACTGTATGGGGGGGGGGGGGGGGGGGATAAATGAGAAGTCAGTTGAAAAATGTGGTGCAAACGAAGTCTGGCTGGCAAATATGAAGATATTTTCACTCAAGGGAATGCTGGAAGTGTAATAAACCTTGTGGATGTGACAACCCCTCTGCATTGTTTTCGACAGTATGAGGGTCAACCATTCTGAAATTAATGGCAGGCTACTGAACTAAATTGCCTAGTAAATCACAAAAAGCAAATAAATGCTGGGTTTGGTTGCAATGTCCTGGATATGACATGCAACTAACTTAACTGCCTAGATATTTGAACTTTGAGACTTGTTTTAATTTTACAAATATTTAGTTGGCTTGTAACCTGTTCCATTTCAAGATATTAAAATATGAATTCTCATCTTTGATTTTTGTTTGACTATAAAAGGTACATCCAACATGTCTAACTGAATCTGATGAGTACAGCAAAAGAACTCTACCAGAGGGTCTCATCATCAAGAAATCCAAGATTCCAAATGCAGGTTTGGGTGTTTTTGCTGTGAAAGACTTCCCTGCTCGTACTAGTTTTGGACCTTACAGAGGGAAGAAGGAAGTGAATGAAACAATCGCCCATGAGTCTGGTTACAGCTGGCAGGTGAGTTGTTAAGCTTTGTTTTAATACTGCTGGTTGTAAATGTTGTCTTGAACTTTTTATAACATTGTGAACGTTTCTTTGTACTGAACCAATCTGAGTTGGTTCTGTAATACATTTTATTAAAAATGTGTTATGTTATCAACAACAAAATCTCTATGACTGTCTATTTTACTATGTACATATGTGTACAATTTCAAAAACAAAAATCTACATTAGCTGAAGTGATAGACAATCTGGACTTGCTTGGTATATCATAGTGTTGATTCTACATTAGCCATTAACAAGAGTTTAGGAGCACAGGTCATTCTTCAAAATCTTCAGCTTCCAGGCTTGGAAACATTCAGATAAGAATCAATGCTTTTATCTGGCAAGATGGTATTTACTTGTGTCATTGTTGCTGACGAGGCCAGCCTTGTACTGTACATATAGAATGGAAAAGTCACTAAACTATTGCACACAGCTCTCTTGTATTCCTTTTGACATGTACAAATGGACATGATTGAGATGCAGTTATCTGTACTAGCAGAGATCTAGTGGTTGCTGTCAGTTGTGACTGACTTCTGTATATTTCTTAAGTCTGTAAAGTCTAAAAATGATCATGATTGTAACATGTTGAGAGGAGAAGGTGAGATACTGTGGACCTGAAAGCATGCACATATAAAAGAGACAAAAAAGAGAGACCTCCTAATATAAGGATCTTGTGCCTGAGGATCCAGGATAAAACCTAAAGAACAGACAATAAAAAACATGACCTTGACTTAACCATCTGCTGTAAAGAGTTGTGCCTATTATGGTCAGAGACACCCAGACAGGCAGGGAGGATGAATAATCTGACAATAATCCTTAGAATTATAAAGATGCTGGACAAAGCACCAATATTACCACTTAAGTCCAAAAGTTCTGATTGAAATCCTTACAAATGGCTATGATCAGACATCACTCCGAACTCCTCACAAGTGACAGCTAACAGCATGTAACAAGTTAAGTTGGTAAATGATCTTTGTTCATTGTTGTAATCTCGTACTGTTCACATGTTCAGCATTTTGTCTGTGTGTATTATGTGTTTGGTTAGTGTTTTGGAGTTTCAGAGCGCAGATGGATGATGTTTATAATCTGCACATGATGTTCTGTGAACAGATTGTGAAAGATGGACAGACTTCTCACTTTGTGGATGGTAAAGATCCAAGCAAGTCAAACTGGATGAGGTATGTGAACTGTGCCAGACATGAAGATGAGCAGTGTGTGACAGCCTACCAGTATCTGGGAGAAATCTACTACAGGTCTCACAAACCAATCTGTGCTGGAACAGAAATATTAGTGAGTGTAACTTTCTTTTCTGGTGTGGAGATGCCCATTTTTGATGGAGATTTAGTTACTAAAACACCTGGAAATAACTGCACAAGATGATGGCAATGATAACACATATTTCTAATATTCTTGCCATATGTCAATGATAACACATATTTCTAATACTCTTGCTACGTTATAGCAAGAAATAGTAGCTCATTTGCATCTGTGCTTTACCAACTAACTGTGTTAAAGTCTCTGCACAGATCTTAGTCCTTGGTGTTAGGATTAACTCTGCTGATGATAAACCTTCATGTCATTGTCTCAGTCCATCCAGCATCATTTATTTCAGTCTTCTTTTTCTCCCACTATTCTTTCCAGTCATCACATTGTTTTCCAATGTCTCTCATATCAAGGCATGACCAAAGAATGCTGTTTGTCTCTTCCATACTTGTAGCGAAACGCCAGTGGCCCATGTCCTTATGTATTCTGTTATTCTTGGTAAACAGGGGGAACCGGCTTTCGGAAGCTCTCAGTTCTCTTGTTCGCTCAATTCTCCATGAAAGATGGTTCTTTGGGTTATCTTCATACCACAATCTGTACATGGAGCGAGTATATATTTGTCTTTCCTTTCGGGTAGTCCCGAAGGCGCGCCTTGCGTCAAATGTGCACTGGTGCAGCGGCTGGTCAATTGATGGCCGGGCAAACAAGTACCGTTTGCAAGTTGCAACTTGTCAAAGTTAATTAAAGATAACGACAGAAGTGCAACTACCACTGAGACATTTTGAAAGGTAAACTTGGGTTGTGGGTGGTCCAGACAGACCTGAACTTATAAATGTATTTTGCATCAAAGGGGAAGATGAATTGGCGAAAAGCCAATCGTAACCAATGAAGAGTTGGTTGACCGTTGGCAATCTAAATGGGTGTCTTGTTCTTGGCATAGCCGGGGAAGTGAAACGGAACAATATATCTCCCCAGAGGATTTCATTTGTTCTTAACGTCAGATGAGCTGTTGCTATCTTTCTGTCTACGGCTTGAATTGGGCAGCTTGTCATCTTTCTGTGGAATATCATCATTGGATAGCTATAGTAATCTATTATCTATCTTCTTGAGCCAGAAGAGGCTATACACAGGACTATCTCTTTCGTCTGTTACTTGATAGGATGATGTCGGGAAGATAATGGACTTCTCTATCTCATTGAGAGAACCTGCATTCCTCTAAATCTATGTGTTCTGTGAGGCACTACCGGTACCTTGCGGCGACAGCTCAGACAAGAGCGGCGGCCGGGAGGGGTAGTATCTTCTTTCCTATTCTTGCGGGGAATGGGGAACTACACTGCGTGCCATACAACCCCAATACTATACTTTTAGTAACGAGGAGAAACACACAGAGTACTGGGCACACCACACCACAGGATCGTAGTTGTGAGAAAGGCAGCGTTTGCAAGTGAGAGGGAAGCATGGAAATGATTGTGCCAAATCATAATAAAGGCTTGGTATGAATGTGGAGAGTGTGTCGTGTGGGCAAAAAGACAACAGGACTTCGTCCAGCTGGAGGTCTCCTCAAGCCCGGACGTGGTCAATCCAGGGGCCACCTGACAGGTCAGGCCCAGTCATTCAGGTATTAAATATAGTGTATTTGTGTGATACATGAGTCAGCCCAGTCGCTCAGGTTTTGTTTGTCATCCCCAGGGTCCTCTTCTATGGGAAGTGACTATGTCTTCTAAGGGACATTATCACCGGTGCTTCTAGGCTAAAGCCAATATGTCCGACGAGGCCAACTCAGGGTTTGGTGTGTTTAACTCTGAGACAGAGGCAAGGTCCAGGTCGTGAGGCAAGGACATTTTGCATGACTGGTGCATTGCCGGTTTTTTTCAACAACATACGCCTGAGAGCAGTTGTTGTCTGGAGGGAGCCTAAGAGTGATTTTCTGGCATACCCATTTTATACCAGACATTAAAAGGCACCCATCCATTATCCCTCCACGAACACCTCACCGTATCTGCAACCGTAAGACTTTTCATAGGTCAGTGAAGACCTGGTGCCGAATTAATTCAGATGGCAATGAACAGAAGTCCTCAACACACAAGTCGCTTGGATTCTACAAAAGCCTGTTGAATCTACAACCAGTTGTTGGAGAAGGAAGAGATTCTGACATCTTTGGTGAGATATGTCTGGACAGATCAGACAGTATCTGAAGCTGGATCTGTGACTGTGGTGACTGGAGGCTCTGTGTCAAAACTTTACCAGTGTAGTGTCTGTGTAGAACTATCTGTTTATCTGCCTTAATGTGTTCCTGTGCTGTTCTTGATTAGGTTAATAAAATTACTTCCAAGTTGTTTTGACGACTGCCATGTTATTTATGCGTCAGCCAGAAGAACACTGCAGGAAATAGGTCCCTAGGTCGAAAGGAAGCGTGACAGTGAGTCCAGGGAAAACGGAGGAGGGTTGGCAAGTAAAGACCTATCCCTGCCAGGGCTATAGAAGATTAATGAAACATGTGACCGGGCTATTTGGGACCCTCCACATAGCTTGTTACAATTTCTGGGGGCACGTCCCGGGATATTTGAAATCCTGGTGGAGTTCTGGCTGATTTAGTGATAGGGGACAGATACCCTTGTTTTCTATCAATAGGTTCTGCCTACCGTGCCTGGCTATTGTCTATACTCTTCCTGACACAGACTGACCGACATACGACGTGTGGTGGTCGTGTAATGTAACTTGTTGTATATTTGTGAGGGCAGGTGAATAGACAATTACCTCTTCCCTTACCCTCGGAGTTTAAGATGGCATCAGCTGGGTTTAATGTCGCTGACGTACAGGCTACAGGGCGTGAAATGGGTTATGATGGAGCGGAGTTACAGAAATATGTGCAGGAGGTGGAAAGAGACTACAGACAGGCTGTGCGCGAAGCCAAGAGGATTGAGGCGGAGGCTGAGGTTAGGAAGATGGAGGCCGAGCAGGCAGTCAGAGACCATGAGTTCCGTATGAGAGAGTTGGAGCTGAAAGCTCAAACTGCCAAGGAAAGAGACGGTGCAGTGGGAGACGCAGTTCTCCCTGACTCAACAACTTCTGGTGGCGGTCCATACCAGGCAATGAAGTTCCCGTTGCTCCCGTTCGATGAACACAAAGATAAGATCGACCAGTATCTTCACAGATTTCGGTCGATGGCTTTGGCTATGGGATTGGAGCGAGGGAAATGGAACTTGAAACTCTCACCGGGCCTGAGGGGGACCGCGTACGAGGTCTATTCTAGGTTGCCACCTGGTATGGAGAATGACTATGAAGCTTTGGAGAAAGCACTATTGAAAAGGTTCCAGATGACAGCTCATACTTATCGACAACAGTTCAGAAAGTCGAAGAGAGAGCCAGGAGAGATGTTCGCAGCCTACAGTGTCAGATTGAAGTCTTACCTTTGAAGTGGATGTCATTAGCTGGTTTTGCTAACGACTATGAAAGTTTGGAAGAATTGGTGGTCGTGGACCAAATGAAGAGGATGATGCCTAAGCCATTGCAAACCTTCTTGCTTGAAAATGGGGCAGAAAGGTTAGACATAGTCAACACATTAGCGGAAAGGTATGTGCTAGCTCATGGAGATAATGGGGAATTGTCACAACCCAATCCCCGACCACCAGACACATGGTCTGGAAAGAAGAAGAACCCTAAAACAGCTCACACCAAGAAGGAGGATCCTTTCGATAAAGTTCCTAGTAAGAAACCCTCTGGTAAGAGTCCACTTGGATCTCCTAAAAGAAAGTGGAGTGAAAAGTGGTGCGCCTATTGCAAATCTCCCACACACAATACGGTTGATTGCCGGCGTAAACAGAAAGACTCTCACTATGCTGCTTGTCTTGTAGAAACCGGGGGAGGCTCTCACAAGGAGGTAGAAGGGAGGGATCTTGGGAACAAAGATTTAGAAAAACCACCAGTAGTAGAAACGGTACTTGTGAACGGTCAACCAGTTGAGTGTCTCTACGACACCGGTCTGCAGTTTGAGGCTGTAATTTCATCACACTTAGTGAACCCAGAGCAGCTAACCGGGGAATCTATTGAGATTCAAACGGCGACAAAGAGTGCGGTAGCGATGTCTCTTCCAATTGCGAAGGTAGACATCAAATCAAAATATGTTACCGGCACTATACAGGCAGCCGTTCTGCTAGATCCTATCTTCCCAATGATCTTGGGTTGTCGCTACGTCTTTCTAGGGATTCCAACCGAACCCATGTACGTAGGGGCAATGCAAACCAGATCTCAATCGGAGGATGAGCAGACACCGGCCTTGATAGTGAATCCCTTGCCTGGGGAGTTACGAGCTGCTCAAAGCCAGGATGCTACTTTGCAACCTTGCTTCAACCAGTTGCCAAAAAGTTCTGACCCACCAAGACGGGGTCAGTATTATATGAAGAATCGGTTACTGTACCGGAGAGCCGGAGTGGAGGATCGCCAGCATGGACAGCTGGTAGTTCCTAAGGCTTATCGGGAACAGCTTCTTCATATGGGACACACCATTTCTTTCAGTGGACATATGGGTGTCGGGGCAACTCTCCAGCGCATTTCCTGCCATTACTACTGGCCCGGGATGACTGGAGACGTGCGTAGGTACGTCAAGTCGTGCCCAGAGTGCCAGCGTGTGGCACCAAAACACTGGACGGCTCCGGTAGTCTTGGGTGACATGCCCATTATGAACTCTCCTTTCGAGAGAGTTGCCATCGATCTTGTTGGTCCTCTTCCTAGGACTAGGAAGAGGAATAAGTACATTCTTACGATGGTGGATTGCTGTTCCATGTGGGGTGAGGCGATACCTTTAGCCACAATCGACTCTAAGCGAGTGGCTGATGCCCTGATGGAGACCTTTACTAGGTTAGGATTTCCCAACCAGATCCTAACGGACAATGGGTCTCAGTTCTGTGGTAAGCTGATGGAAGAAGTCTTTCGTATCTTCCAGACCAACCACATTCACACAAGCCCATATCACCCTCAGTCTAATGGGCAAGTAGAGAGGTTTAATGGTACCTTGATGACCATGCTTCGGAAGCTGGCTCAAGAGAAACCAGACAGATGGGATGAGTATATCTCAGCCGCCTTGTTCGCCTATCGGGAGGTTCCCCATGGGTCGACCGGGTTGCCACCAGCCACTCTACTATTCGGGAGGCCAATCAAGGGTCCCTTAGAAGCCTTATTGAGATGTTGGACAGAGGAGGAAACTTCTGAAGAAGCTATATCCTCTTATAAATACGTCGAAGAGTTAAAGAAAAAACTCCAGACGGGTTGGGCTTTAGCAGCTCAGAATCTGAGGGCGGCCAGAAAGAGACACGCGGCCTACTACAATAGAAGGACGAAAGATAGGTCTCTTAAGGTGGGGGATCGGGTTCTGTTGTTACTTCCAGTAGGTTCCAATAAACTCGAGATTGGTTGGCAGGGGCCTTTCCCGGTGGAAAGGGTTGTGTCCCGCACCAACTATGCCATCCGGATCAGGGGGAAATCCAAAATCTTCCACATTAACCTTCTCAAAAAGTTTGAAGAACGATCTGATGGTACTTCTCTCCCACTCATGACTATGGCGGTCGCGATGGAAACTGAATCGGGCGAAGACGCGGATCGGGGTTATCCATTACACCCTGGGGAAACCTATAGGGATGTCCATATAAATCCTGATCTGTCGGCTGAAGAAACAGACCGTGTCATCCGGTTGTTAGAGTCCCATCAGCAGATTCTTACCGATCGGCCAGGGCGGACAGGGTTGGTCGAGTTTGATATGACTCTGACTACCCAAGACCCAGTTCGCCAGAAAATATATCCAGTACCCTTTTCGAAAGAGAAGGCCCTGGAAACTGAAATCCAGAAGCTTCTGGACGATGACATCATCACTCCTTCGACTTCTCCTTATAATGCCGGGGTTGTCTTGTTGAGGAAGCCAAGCGGGGAGCACCGCTTATGTATTGATTACAGGCATTTAAACAGTTTGAATAACGAAGACACAAACAATAGATTGCACGATTTATTGCCTGGCATATTTCGCTGCATCTCGTCAGGTACATACTGCAGAACTCACACAACTTACGTGAAATTAACTAGATAAATCCTTCAAGTTGAAATATACACAATTTCAAATGCATAAAAATGCATAAAAACATCTCTCTATCTATGGAACACGAACACAACGAAGCGTTACCGTTCCTAGATATTCTAATGAGACGTAGAGCAGACGGCACAATTCAAAGATCGGTGTATCGCAAAGAAACATGGACTGGCCAATACCTAAATTTTCAGAGCTTCACACCTGTCCAGTACAAACGGGGCTTAGTACGGACCTTGTTTGACCGTGCTAGAAAGATATGCACCCAGGACACACTGACAGAGGAATTTGAAACTCTGAAGAATGTCTTAAACCTGAATGGGTACTCCACAGGATTTATAAAGCGCCATTGCCAACAGCCCAAACCCAAAGCAGACGTAACTACAGTCCCTAAACTCAAGGTATTCATCCAGCTAACCTTTCGAGGGGATGACGTAATGCAACGTCTACAAGACCGGCTTACTACAGCAGTAGGTCGAACATTCTGTGCGGCAACTCCAGTCATTAGATGTAAAACCGTACCCATTCCTACACCAACAGTCAAAGAGCCTGTTCCTCTGTACGCCACAAACAATTGTATTTACCAATTCACATGTAGATGCCAGGCCGTTTACATTGGCCGAACGGAGAGACAGCTTAACAAACGGGTGTCAGAACACATACCTCAATGGGTCAACAAGATACAACACACAGGAGATGATAGCCACGAGGAGCCGACACACCGGAAGCTCCCGGCGTCTTCAATCGGCAGGCACATTGTCGCCAGTCGCCATGTTGTGTCCAGAGAGACTGCATTTCGCGTGTTGTTTAGAACACAGAATACTCGCTTGTTAAAATTTGCAGAAGCAATTATGATCTATCAACGCAAGCCAGAATTGTGTAAACAGAAAGACATGTTAGTCAGCTTAAAATTACCGTGGTAGACAATCGACATTACTGTGCGAAATTGTGTATATTTCAACTTGAAGGATTTATCTAGTTAATTTCACGTAAGTTGTGTGATTTCTGCAGTATGTACCTGACGAGATGCAGCGAAATATGCCAGGCAATAAATCGTGCAATCTATTGTTTGTGTCTTCGTTATTCAAATTCACTACGGGAAAACATTGTTTTGAATTTCTCAAACGTCGCCTCCCATTACCAACTGTGAAGCGATTGGATGGATTACTCAAGCTGAAGTGTAAAATATCGCTACAGGATTGTCGATTGAGATTTCTCGAGGAATGCCTAAGGACGGGGATATTTCCTCACCGGTATTTCAGATCTCTGAGGACGGACAGAATATGTCCGACAAGAAAAAACCTGAGACGACTGACAAAAAACCAGATAGAAGAAACCCAGTCCAAGCTGGCCAACTTGAAGCGCACACACAGTTCTGCCTACTACGTCACCCAAGAATTGAGCTTGTATGGCTACTTGAAGTTCACTAAATTCTGTACAGAAGCAGTGTACAAGGTGAAAATCGCAGAGAATGCTCGCCTCAACAAATCACTGAGCACTGAAAAGGTAACAACGTCAGTACTAGACAACCCAGAGATGTATGTGAGGAACTTATCGTCATACGTACTCAACAACATTGAAACAGAGGCCCTTGCATACGGATTAAAATTATGCATAAAGCCTAAACACATCAATCGTGTTGAGTCGCAAGCACAGTTTGAAATGTTGTTTGATCAAGTCTCCAAGTTATCACCTACCTCTGCTGAGTCGGTCGGGTGGCTGAAGGCCAAACTGGTAGATTTAGAACACCAGTATCGCACAACACCCTCTAAACAGACGTGTCCGCTGACCAACGAACACCTTACTGCCTTAAAAGCGTTAAAGGCTAACAAAACCCTCGTCATACTGAAACCTGACAAAGGGAGCGGTACAGTACTGATGGACATGTCAGATTACCAGAGAAAAATGGATGTAATATTGTCAGACGAATCCAAATTCAGGATAGATCAAAAAGTAAACAAGTCGGAGGACCTGGATGCTATAATGAGGAAAGAGATCCAGTCACTTGTGAATGCGGGACTCATCAGTGAGGCCACTGCAAAAACGCTCACACCACGTGGCTCGCACACTCCTCAGATGTACGGTCTACCCAAACTTCACAAGCCCGGCATCCCGCTAAGACCTATCCTGTCCATGGTTAACTCTGCACAACACCGAATGGCGAGATGGTTAGCCGAAATGTTAAAGCCAGTACGACAGTCCTTCGATCCAAAAATACTCAGAGATACATTCCAACTGGTGGAATTATTGGATACTATGGACATAAATAACAAACACATGGCATCCATGGATATAGCCTCCCTATTCACTAACGTTCCATTAGAGGAGACAGTGAAAATAATAAGGGAACGCATTGAAGACAAACAACTAAAATTAGGCATACCAACACCTATTCTGGAGAGGCTACTACTACTATGTACCGCCAACATCCAATTCAATTTTCAAACTAAGTCATACCGCCAAATTGACGGAGTGGCCATGGGGAGTCCTCTTGGTCCTATTCTAGCGGACATCTTCATGGCACACTTAGAAGAAAAGAGATCCTCAGACATCAACAACTTGGCCTTTTACCGGCGTTATGTGGACGATATACTAATTATCACCACAGACGAGCTACAAGCAACATCGTTTCAGGCCACAATGAACAAGACGCATAAAAACATCTCTCTATCTATGGAACACGAACACAACGAAGCGTTACCGTTCCTAGATATTCTAATGAGACGTAGAGCAGACGGCACAATTCAAAGATCGGTGTATCGCAAAGAAACATGGACTGGCCAATACCTAAATTTTCAGAGCTTCACACCTGTCCAGTACAAACGGGGCTTAGTACGGACCTTGTTTGACCGTGCTAGAAAGATATGCACCCAGGACACACTGACAGAGGAATTTGAAACTCTGAAGAATGTCTTAAACCTGAATGGGTACTCCACAGGATTTATAAAGCGCCATTGCCAACAGCCCAAACCCAAAGCAGACGTAACTACAGTCCCTAAACTCAAGGTATTCATCCAGCTAACCTTTCGAGGGGATGACGTAATGCAACGTCTACAAGACCGGCTTACTACAGCAGTAGGTCGAACATTCTGTGCGGCAACTCCAGTCATTAGATGTAAAACCGTACCCATTCCTACACCAACAGTCAAAGAGCCTGTTCCTCTGTACGCCACAAACAATTGTATTTACCAATTCACATGTAGATGCCAGGCCGTTTACATTGGCCGAACGGAGAGACAGCTTAACAAACGGGTGTCAGAACACATACCTCAATGGGTCAACAAGATACAACACACAGGAGATGATAGCCACGAGGAGCCGACACACCGGAAGCTCCCGGCGTCTTCAATCGGCAGGCACATTGTCGCCAGTCGCCATGTTGTGTCCAGAGAGACTGCATTTCGCGTGTTGTTTAGAACACAGAATACTCGCTTGTTAAAATTTGCAGAAGCAATTATGATCTATCAACGCAAGCCAGAATTGTGTAAACAGAAAGACATGTTAGTCAGCTTAAAATTACCGTGGTAGACAATCGACATTACTGTGCGAAATTGTGTATATTTCAACTTGAAGGATTTATCTAGTTAATTTCACGTAATTTGTGTGAGTTCTGCAGTATGTACCTGACGAGATGCAGCGAAATATGCCAGGCAATAAATCGTGCAATCTATTGTTTGTGTCTTCGTTATTCAAATTCACTACGGGAAAACATTGTTTTGAATTTAAACAGTTGTACGACATTCCAAGTTGAGCCGTTACCAAACACAAATCAACTGTTTGCCAGATTAAATAGGGCAAAGTACTTCTCAAAAATTGATTTAAGCCGGGGATATTATCAGATCCCTGTGAAGCCTGAGGTTCGGTCCATGCTCGCTTTCAGTACTCCGAGCGGCCATTACGAATTTAAGGTGATGCCTTTTGGGCTGAGCAATGCGCCCAGTGTGTTCACACGCATGATGAGAAAGTTATTAGACCCTTTAAGGGATCCTTCTGTCGTCTCGTTTATGGATGATATTCTCATCGCGTCTGACAATCTGAAAGATCACCTGAAATCCTTGGAACAGATCTTCATAAGATTGAAAGAGGAGGGGTTAACCGCCCGCCCAGCCAAATGCATGATTGGCTATCAATCCTTGGAATTTCTGGGACACACTATTACTCCAGGGGGACTGGTACCGGAAGAAAAGAACATTGAGAAGGTCCGTCTCGCACCCCGTCCTAAATCAAAAAAAAGATGTTAGGTCCTTCTTGTCTCTGTGTGGGTTTTACCAGAAATTCATTCCGAAGTTCAACGAAGTTGCGGCGCCGTTAACCGAGACCCTGAAGAAAGGATCACCAGATCTTATAATCTGGACCCCGAGCTGTGAAGAAGCTTATGAGAAGCTGAAACAGGCTTTGGTGGATAGGCCAGTCCTGCAACTCCCAAATTTGGAGAAAACGTTTGTTCTGAGAACCGACGCGAGTAACATAGGGATTGGAGCAACTCTGTTGCAGGAAGGGCGAGATAATCCTTCGGTGCTGTGTCCGGTGGCATATGCCAGTCGAAAACTGTTACCCGCCGAACGGAATTACTCCACCGTCGAACGGGAATGTCTAGCTCTAGTGTGGGCGGTACAGAAATTTCAACCTTATCTGTATGGAGTCCATTTCAAAGTGCAATCCGACCATCAACCTCTGACGTTCTTGGCAACTTCTAAGAAACTGAACGCGAGGTTAATGAGATGGTCATTGCTCCTACAACCGTATCAGTTCACGGTCGAATACATCCCCGGAAGGGAGAATGTGGGAGCAGATTTCCTATCACGGCATCCTATGGTTGAATGTGAGGGTGGGGTCATTCGAACAGAACCACTGACAGTAGAAAGTTCGTAGGGTTCGACTTTCTTAAGAGGGGGCCTATGTAGCGAAACGCCAGTGGCCCATGTCCTTATGTATTCTGTTATTCTTGGTAAACAGGGGGAACCGGCTTTCGGAAGCTCTCAGTTCTCTTGTTCGCTCAATTCTCCATGAAAGATGGTTCTTTGGGTTATCTTCATACCACAATCTGTACATGGAGCGAGTATATATTTGTCTTTCCTTTCGGGTAGTCCCGAAGGCGCGCCTTGCGTCAAATGTGCACTGGTGCAGCGGCTGGTCAATTGATGGCCGGGCAAACAAGTACCGTTTGCAAGTTGCAACTTGTCAAAGTTAATTAAAGATAACGACAGAAGTGCAACTACTACTGAGACATTTTGAAAGGTAAACTTGGGTTGTGGGTGGTCCAGACAGACCTGGAACTTATAAATGTATTTTGTATCAAAGGGGAAGATGAATTGGCGAAAAGCCAATCATAACCAATGAAGAGTTGGTTGACCGTTGGCAATCTAAATGGGTGTCTTGTTCTTGGCATAGCCGGGGAAGTGAAACGGAACAATATATCTCCCCAGAGGATTTCATTTGTTCTTAGCGTCAGATGAGCTGTTGCTATCTTTCTGTCTACGGCTTGAATTGGGCAGCTTGTCATCTTTCTGTGGAATATCATCATTGGATAGCTATAGTAATCTATGATCTATCTTCTTGAGCCAGAAGAGGCTATACACAGGACTATCTCTTTCGTCTGTTACTTGATAGGATGATGTCGGGAAGATAATGGACTTCTCTATCTCATTGAGAGAACCTGCATTCCTCTAAATCTATGTGTTCTGTGAGGCACTACCGGTACCTTGCGGCGACAGCTCAGACAAGAGCGGCGGCCGGGAGGGGTAGTATCTTCTTTCCTATTCTTGCGGGGAATGGGGAACTACACTGCGTGCCATACAACCCCAATACTATACTTTTAGTAACGAGGAGAAACACACAGATTACTGGGCACACCACACCACAGGATCGTAGTTGTGAGAAAGGCAGCGTTTGCAAGTGAGAGGGAAGCATGGAAATGATTGTGCCAAATCATAATAAAGGCTTGGTATGAATGTGGAGAGTGTGTCGTGTGGGCAAAAAGACAACAGGACTTCGTCCAGCTGGAGGTCTCCTCAAGCCCGGACGTGGTCAATCCAGGGGCCACCTGACAGGTCAGGCCCAGTCATTCAGGTATTAAATATAGTGTATTTGTGTGATACATGAGTCAGCCCAGTCGCTCAGGTTTTGTTTGTCATCTCCAGGGTCCTCTTCTATGGGAAGTGACTATGTCTTCTAAGGGACATTATCACCAGTGCTTCTAGGCTAACGCCAATATGTCCGACGAGGCCAACTCAGGGTTTGGTGTGTTTAACTCTGAGACAGAGGCAAGGTCCAGGTCGTGAGGCAAGGACATTTTGCATGACTGGTGCATTGCCGGTTTTTTTCAACAACATACGCCTGAGAGCAGTTGTTGTCTGGAGGGAGCCTAAGAGTGATTTTCTGGCATACCCATTTTATACCAGACATTAAAAGGCACCCATCCATTATCCCTCCACGAACACCTCACCGTATCTGCAACCGTAAGACTTTTCATAGGTCAGTGAAGACCTGGTGCCGAATTAATTCAGATGGCAATGAACAGAAGTCCTCAACACACAAGTCGCTTGGATTCTACAAAAGCCTGTTGAATCTACAACCAGTTGTTGGAGAAGGAAGGAGATTCTGACATCTTTGGTGAGATATGTCTGGACAGATCAGACAGTATCTGAAGCTGGATCTGTGACTGTGGTGACTGGAGGCTCTGTGTCAAAACTTTACCAGTGTAGTGTCTGTGTAGAACTATCTGTTTATCTGCCTTAATGTGTTCCTGTGCTGTTCTTGATTAGGTTAATAAAATTACTTCCAAGTTGTTTTGACGACTGCCATGTTATTTATGCGTCAGCCAGAAGAACACTGCAGGAAATAGGTCCCTAGGTCGAAAGGAAGCGTGACAGTGAGTCCAGGGAAAACGGAGGAGGGTTGGCAAGTAAAGACCTATCCCTGCCAGGGCTATAGAAGATTAATGAAACAATGTGACCGGGCTATTTGGGACCCTCCACATAGCTTGTTACAATACTATAACATTGTAGCCTGTTATATGGGGTCTAGTCAGGTGGCAAGGCGTGCAAAAAGGGGGGTATAAATAGATGGTGCACGCGTGAGCACTGTAGATAAGGCGTTAAGGATGCGCACGTATTGACAATGGGGTAGTAACAGCTGAGCCGCCAAACGAACAACACGCTTTGATATTCCATGTACCCGTTTTGATAATGCTGACGTTCCTTCAAATAAACTTAGTCGTCAATGGTCATCGCTGGCTTGTCTACATATATTTGAGTTACTACAGTTGCCTTTAGACTGTCGCTCTGTTACACAGTCTGAAATGGTGCCGTCGACATAGGATTTCTTACTTGGGTTGCCCGCGGTCAAACGGAATAAATTCCAAACTGCACGTTTTATTTATGCACTGGCGAGAACTTACGGAGAATGGGCGCCATGAGCTGGAATCTCAACTACCCACGTAAGGATGAAGATGGGGTCGAGTAAAATTTCAAGTCAGTCAATATTTTGAAGGCCGTTCAAGTTCAAACGTTACCTCAAGTCAGTCAATTTTTGAGGCCACTCAAGTTCAAACGTTACCTCAAGTCAGTTAATTTTTGAGGCCACTCAAGTTCAAACGTTACCTCAAGTCAGTCAATTTTTGAGGCCACTCAAGTTCAAAAGTTACCTCAAGTCAGTCAATTATTGAGGCCACTCAAGTTCAAATGTTACCTCAAGTCAGTCAATTTTTGCAGGATGGTGATCAAAGTTCCAGTCATTTTTGAATCCAATTTAAACCGACCGTTTTATCGAATGTTATCCAAGGTCGAAGGAACTTGCAACTGGTTCTGAATTTATTTCAACTCAAGCTTGAATGACTTACAACAATTTTTGAATCCAGTCCAACTCTCGTTTTGCTGAATGTGGCCCAGGATGGAAGAAGCTTTCAATTGTTTTAACACCACTCAGATCTGAGGAAGTTTCTACTCGTTTTGCTTGCTGGACAAACTTGCTCTGGAAACGTTTTCAACCCAGAATTCAGAAGTGCCCTTTCACGGGTGAAGACAGAAGTGCCCTTTCACGGGTGAAGACAGAAGTGCCCTTTCACGGGTGTAGTCAGACGTGCCCAACCACGGGTGAAGTTGTCCATTACACAAGTGAAGCCAGATACTTGAAACTAGAGGTCTTCCAGAATTGGAACTGAGGAAAAACAGAAGTAAATCTTGGGCTCGTCATTTGGGAGGATTTTAAAAGACACTACTCATGTGTATCCAGGTATGAGATATTATGGTGTAGGCAAGCCCAATAGATGGCAGCCGGTCAATAGGAATGATAACCAGTGTGGTTACAATTCTAAAGTTATTAGCTATATAAATATAAAATCAGATAAGAGGGAGACACAGAGACATGTAGTGAATCAAAACAAAAACTTAGGAATTGGTAATGGCCAGAAAAGGAATTTGTATAAGAAACAGTGGTCTTGGCCTTCAAATACTGAAAACGCAAGAGCTTTGCGAGAAAACTGGTTACAGATCAGACAGTTGCGATATTCGCTTGCAAGGTTGAAAAACATAGAAGAAAACACATGACAGGACTTTGGGTGGTCAGAAGGTGTTTTCAAGTCTTTAGTGTCAGACAAGAAAGAGAGGCACAGACGCAGACAGTCAGTAGTGTGGAGAAGAGTACTCAGACACCGATTGATAAAGTAGAAAGGAAAACTCAATCAAAACTAACTGAGTTGAAAGTGACAAAGAGAGACACCGTTACATTTAAGGAGGCAGGCCGTGCAGAGGTTAGACAAACCAAGACAAAAGACAGCAGAAAGAAAATTAGAAAGAGTGTTAGGGCTAGAAATGAAAAAAGTTGGCTCATACATGATCATGAATGTGGAACCGAAGAATCTGAGTCCTCTCTAGAATCAGAATTTTCAGACCTCACAGATTTTGGTATAGAATGTACACCAGACAGGGATTTAAAAGGAATGAATAGGAACGAGAGGATTGCAATACGAGCAGATACTGACTCGAAGGGAGATGTTTCCTTGTACGGTATGGTTGGTGGTAGGCAAGCAGACAAATTTTTAGTTAGTGACTCTTTGGAACAAGATAACAGTATATATGGCAGAAAAGTAGCAAAAGCCAGGAGACGAATTCCAAAGATGGGAGAAAAAGATACTTTTAAAAAGAAAGATGTTTGTCTAGTAGAAAGTAGAACACAAAAACAGCAGAAGGCTGAAGCAGCGGTGGACAAAACTAGAAAGCTCATGAAAGCGTTAAGACCGTGGTTATATTTAAATAACTGACACATGAAGATTTTGTAATTGAAGTTGGAGTAATTCAAGTTTGATGAGGGCTCAAATGTTGTGTTTGCTGTGGAGAGGATTCAAGTGGAGCATCACTGCAGGTGATGTGTGATGTTGAGAACTCATGTATGCGTTGTATAGGTTGTATTGGGGTATAGAGGAGTTATAGAATAGCGACAAGTTGAGTGGTGCGGCTGTTGTGGCCTGAGAGTAGCGCGAGGAGGTAGATCATTGCTATAGGAGATTGATGAGAAGTGAGTGAGCAGTTGAGTGTCAGAGTGATTTGTTTGTTTATGTGTTGTCTTTGCGTGTATAAACGTGTAGACAAACTTGTGTTCGTTGTGCTGATTAGAGAAGGAAGAGAAGAGTGAAGTTTCGAAATGCCGTCTAGTTGGAATGCGTGAATAGAACAATATCAGGTGATGATTGGTAGTAGCGTATATATTAGACTTGAAGCGGTGTGAAGGGAGTTTGTGTCACTGTCTAAGCGAACAAAATATACGCGTGCTGAAAGGAGAAGTTGTCGATACGCTTAGGGGGCGTTGAGTGGTTAATAGAATGTTGAATTGGTGTCTAAATTGTTTTCTTGGAAGTAACAGCATATGCACGTCGAGTTGTAGTGATACGAGCATAATGTGCTGGAGCAGTTGACGTAATGTAAAACTGACACGGAGAGATATAGGCTGGTTAGAAATGTTAGTTGTTAGAGCTAATGTGTTGTTTGAGCAGAATAGACTCTGAGTTGTTGAAAAGGAGTGAATGATTAAGAAAAGTTGAAATGAGAAAGTAGTTAGATTGTGAAAGTCCTGTGACAGATATTGAATTAACGTTCCGTTTGTCGTTTTAGGAAGCAGATCTAGTGTCGTTTGGCGGAATTATGTTGGAATGAGATTGCATGATGCAGAGAAATGAGAGAATATAGCAAAGATGTGATTAGTATGTCTCGTCGGAGTGAGAATTGTTGTGAAAAGCTGTGTGTCTATAAAGGAGATAGACAATACGGTTATAGATTGTCTAGGTAGAGATCGTCGTTAGCTATACGCGCTTGCTGTTTCTGAAAGAGTCCCGATAAGTGTGAGGGAGTTGAGTGTAACTTAGAGTTGTTGTGGTAAGATGTTGGAAATTAGTGATGCGTCAGATGGACGAGAGAATTAGCTGTTGGTACAAATCAAATTCAGGGGAAACACTAGATTAGAAAATAGGTGTGACGAATTACAATTTCCCTTAGTAGGTAGATGACTTGTAGTATGCTTAGATAGCCACACTAGTTAGTAAATGGAGCAAATTGAGCTGTAGTTAACAGTAATTGCTTGATGCATATTTCAAATACAGTGGTGTTGCTGTGATTTAATTTGGTAAGAGATGAAATATTATGAAGGGAGATAAGCGATAGTTTGAGTTGTAAAGTTGGAAAAGTGGAGATAAAATCATTGTTGATTTAATGAGGGTTGGACATATAGCTGATTGTGTTAAGACTTTTATAGTAATTGGTATAAAACAATACTTGTAGTTTACAGTGCATATAAATGTTAAACTTGTTTTAGAGTGTTGGAATAGGCATGACTTGTGTTCTTTGTAGTGAATAGATATATCATTAGTCCATAAAAGAGACTAATGTTGTTTGATTACAATAAGTAGTTGATTGTATTATAACTTGATTATTATTTCATTATGTATATTTATTTTGAAAAATGTGGGGATATATGAAATCATTGTGAAATCCAAGGGGGGTGACATTGTTTTATTTTGATTTGTCGTGATTATTTATGAATTGTGGTTTTATTTAGTTTGCATATTACCTTGTTTGTTTATTTTTCACTTGCAAAACTTAGACTGATTTTGTTTCATGAGTTACCCTGACCATGTTTAAAATAGTTTTTTTTTTTGGCGTTCAGTTCTGGGGAATTATAAAATACGAACTGCTCCATATTAAAGAGACTTGTTAATAGGGTTCTTGGGAGTTCTGGATGCAGAGTTACGTTCAGAAAATTTGAGTCAACTGTAAGAAATAATCTTCATGGGATAGGGAGAAACATATGGATTGAGAGCCATGGAGGGATATAGTTGGCATTAGAAATGGCTGCGGTTGTCAGCAACGATTGGAATAATCGTGGACTGAGAGCCATGAGGGTTGGATTAAGTAGGCAAGTCCATAAAATGGGAGAAAAGTGTTTTGTTATAATTTACGATTGTTTATCATGTTCAGTCGTTTTGCATTGTTGAATATTAAGTATAGAAATTTTAAGTTGTTGCTCGCTCTGAGTAAAGTGCTGCACAAGTCAGCGTTATTAGAAACACATAGATTGAATGCTATGATTAGATGTGGGGGTTATAATGGATGTTGCGCCATGTAATAGTCCGAAGAGTAATCATATACTGTGGATATCAGTGGACATCAGTACAATAGTTGGGGGATTAAATGGTGAATTGTAAGGGGAAGTAAGTATGTTCATACTAAATGAACATTGTCAAAATCAAGGTGAAGTGCTGTGGTGGCAGCGAACATGGACTGAATGACATGAGGTTTTGCGGGAAAAAGGGAGGGTCCGTGATATATGGACTGGTAAAGAATAAAGTTGATTGTAAAGAGGTTAAGTGATATGAAGTGTATCCCTGACATGTTGAAGCGATCGGAGATTAAGTTTATAATGTTGGAGGAGGTTTTGAGTGGTAGGATAATGGACCTTTTGATTTGTGTCCTCGGGATGTGTTTTGTGGTAACGTTACAGATTCTGTAATAAATAGACATTTAGGGGTGGAGAATATTTTTGGTGTTTAATGCTGTAGATATCAGCGCAAACTGTATTAGTCAGAGATTAAATGATATACATGGGTTAGGTAAGATTCGGAGATATGATATGGGATTGCCATAATGGGTGGTATAATTGAATTGTGAGAGATATGTATTTGTTTTAGACTTTACTGCATAAAGTCTCAGGGTAACATGGTGGGGTAAATGTGAGTATGATTTTATGAGGAAGAGTTCTCGTTCTTTGTTCTCCGGTGGCCACCGATTCTTTGTCTTTCTATCGTGTGTTAGTATGAATGAATTCAGGTTGGTTAAATGAGGAGAATTGGTAATGCTGAGGTAACGATTGTTGGCATAGACTGTTGGTGATGATGATAGGGAGTATGAAGTGTTTTCAGAAGAGTATGGCGTTTTGAATTTTTATGGTTGAGATCAGATATTGATATGTGTCAGAGCCTAAGTGCACAGCAACATCGTTACGGCACCCGGCGGACAAGAGTTGTCGGCTGGCAAGTTTCTTACCTGACACGCGACCAGCGCTGACGACAGACGACGCAAAGCCACGTGACCCCACCTGAGGCAGTGGGCAGTGTGTGTGATAATCTGAGACCACGCTGCGACTGGACATCTGAACGGACGTGTGTGTCGAGAGCAAGGCGTTGTGTGAATCTCCGTGGTTGTGAGCTGAACGACTGATATTGTGAGCGTCAGACCTATGAGCTGTATTGTGGTAGTGAGTTGTTATATGTTGTACATTGCTGTAACTATTGTTATGTATTTAATTGTGGTAATAAATCCATAGAACTTGTGTTGCTGTGTCTTACGTCGAATAACGTTTGTACTTGTACTGTCTCACATGTGTTAGCCAACGAGCCTAATATAAGATCCTGACATGTGTGGACGTGGGTTGCTCGTCATTATTTAAGAACCTAATATATTTAGACGTGTGTTGTTCGTCTTTGTGATTTAAAACTATAATTCTTGTACTTGTAAAATTTGTCAAGGTTATAGTGATGTACATGTGATCGGAAAAGTCTCAGTGTGATCCATTACTACATTGTCTAAATATGTTTAAGATCATTAGTAAATGTACAGTACATATTGTTTGATCCTGTAAACGTGTTAAAACATTTGTAATTCGTAAAACTTGTCACCGTTTGACCTTGTCAACCTTGTGATTTTGCCACCATTTTGACCTTGTCGCCATCTTGTAAACTTGATGTCTTTGTCCTTACTGAATGTCATCTTGATGTAAGTGATGTGTCATCAATGTTATTGAGTGTTCAAATACAGATAGATTGTTTTTGTGTATTGAGTTTGTGGAACGCAAAGAGTTTTGGAAAGAGTGTAACTTCTGTTGAAAGAAACACTGTTGACGACAAATTTACGACATACAATTATACTCAACGCCATCCAAACCTAATCAACACTTAGTGACTTACAGGCACACACCAACAAACACACGCTAACTTATTTCTCTCCAAAAACAAAGCAGGTTTTTGCGTACCATCCATAACCCTGCCGTAGAGGTCATTAGTGATTCTGAAGTACGACCTTACAGTTTTTCTAGCCCGATTGCCCAACCATTCGTCATCATATCCAAGGGCACTTGAGTATATTTTTTCTTTACTTTAACTTTACGTATGCATTAGTGGGCACGCATCGTATAGTCAAATCAAGTGTAAGTTGTTTTTCTACTAACCAATTATAATATATTTTGTGTGGTTGATTGTCATCGACATATTTTCTCCATCATGTCGTCATTGTTTGATTTCATCGATATGGGTTTGAAATTAAAGTTACAAGGTGATGAATTGACAAAATGGAGTGAGAACAAATACGCTGAATATCTCCTGGTACAAGAGAAAAACAATGAACGCGATGAAAGAGCAGCAGAAAGAGCTCTAAAACAGGCAGAAATGGCTGCAAAACAAGTAGAGGCAGAAACAGCCTTGAAACAGGCAGAGATAGAAATGGCTGCAAAGACAAAGCAAGCTGAGATAGACAGTGAACTTAAGAAAGCAGAAATAGCAGCTCAGAGCAAGAGAGAAGAACTTGAACTACAGTTGAAAATGAAACAACTGGACACTGAGACTGCAATGAATAAAGAGTCAAAGAAATCTGAAAGACTGGAAAAAGAAAACCAGTATAAAAAGTACCAAGGTATCGTTCGTAACTATACCTCGGGTGACTGCATAGCAGCCTTTACCCAAAATTTTGAGACTTTAATGGAACATTACCAAGTTCCACTTTCGGAATGGAATATTTTATATATGAGAAGTCTTTCTGGGGAACCTTTGAAAGTCATTGAAACCATCCCCAAAGACCTCAGAAAAGAGTACCATTACATTAAATCTAAAATAATGGCACATTTCATGCTAGATGAAGCAGGGTACAGAGAACAATTTAGTAAACTGAGTCCAAAGTCAACTCAAACGTTCTCTGACTACCTCTGTTTAGTCCGAGACATTTTCAGCAAATGGACTTCATCAGCCAAAATTAACAAAAATTATGATAAATTAGAAGATCTCATTATTCGAGATAAGGTTATTTCTTCTATCCCAACATCTTTTTCTAAGTTCTTGCAAGAGAATGAATGCACATGTGTGGAAGAAATGGAAAGACGTGGGTCGGCCTATTATACGGCAAATAAACAATGTTTTGCCACTGAAGCTACTGACAGTAACTGGGTAGCAGCTGCCAACTATGAGAAAAACTATAGTAGGCAAAAACCAAACAGGCCTACCTCTGAAAAGTTCAGACATTGTGTCCATTGTAAAATGTCTCATTATTTGAACGATATGTGCGATAAAAACCCAGGGTACCAAACATACTTGCAAAATATGGTAAACAGACAAGACAGAGAACGTAAATCGTTCAAAAGCTTACGAAAATGTTTTCTCTGCAAGGCATACGGTCACCATCGCATGGATTGTAAAGGCAGGCATATGACCAACAAAGCCAATGCCGCCTTGTTCGATAGTTCAGCGTCAGAAGACGAAAATACAGAAAAACATCCTGTACATGCAGCACAGGCTTGTGACGTATTTAGTTCCAACACATGCACTGTCTGTAATACCTTCTTTGAAAATGGTATCTTAACATGCGGGCACGCCATCCCTATTGCTAATGAGGAAGGTAACTTAGTAATAGACTCAAAAGGCAAGTTAGACATCTATCACGGGTACGTTAATGGCAAGTCTGCTACAGTACTTCGCGACACCGGGAGTACACTTATTGGCCTGAAAACAACATTCATAACACCTACAGACTACACAGGTAGACACATCACATGTAGAACATTTTCAGGCAATATTGAAAAATATCCATTAGCTTGGGCATACATCGAAACACCATTCCTCACCGGAAAAGTAAAAGTCGCAGCACTTACAAACCCAGTGTGCGATATAATCATCGGGAATTTACCGGAAGGTGAATGACAAACATCATAACCATGACATAACATCACTATGTATTAATGATAACACATCACCACCAAATGTCATTGAAAATGTCATATCACCAGTTGAATGTATGTTAGCTAACGCAGCACTAAGTTCTCATCACATCATTGACGATATCATTCCATCATCATCTGATGTCATTGAGTGTGTGAACGCAGTAACAAGAGCTACTGCTAGAGTGCAAGATGATAGTAACCAAACTGAGGCTATTCAAATGCTTAGCCCAGAAGTACCACCTAGTGACTCGATGAAGGAAACATTCATAACAGCTCAAAAAGCTGATCCTTCACTGTCAAAGTATTTTGACCTGATCGGCAAAAAGCCAAGAGTAACGAAAAATGCTAAATGGCATTTTGCTTTATACAATGATATACTCACCAGGTACTACACCAAAGGTGACGTTACAACAAAGCAAACTGTGTTACCAACTACTTATCGCAAGCAAGCTTTACATCTTGCTCACGATATACCTTTTGCAGGTCATATGGCATATGTTAAAACCAGGTCAAGACTATTGACACAGTTTCATTGGCCAAAATTCTGTAATGACATAAAAACATATTGCAGAAGTTGTGATACATGCCAGAAACTGGTAAAGAAAGGTAAACACCCACAGGCAAAGTTACAAGTCACTGACTTAGCCAGTCGACCTTTTGAAAAATTATCAGTTGACATTGTGGGCCCTCTTAGTCATACAACTACTAGAGGGAATAAATATATACTAACAATTATTGATCAATGTAGTCGCTGGCCAGAAGCGATTCCGTTAAAGAACATTACTGCCAACGATATCATGGAAGTGTTCTTCCATATTTTCTCCAGAATTGGGTTTCCAGATACGATCCAGTCTGATAGAGGCACTCAATTTATCGCCGCATCCACTCAAGCTTTCACTAAAATGTTAGGAGTGAAGCAAGTCTTCAATAGCCCCTATCATCCTCACTCGAGCGGGATAATAGAAAAGCTTAATGGGGATCTGAAGCACATGCTAGCCAAAGTAACTCAAGATCACCCCAATAACTGGGATCTATACTTACCAGCTGTCCTTTTTGCTTATCGCGAGGTACCACATTCTAGTACCGGTTTCTCTCCTTTTGAACTCATCTATGGTGCCAAACCACGCGGCCCATTAACAATTTATCACCAAATGTTAACTGAGTCCACTCCAGTATTAAAACCCATATCATCATTTGTGTATGTAACATCATTGCGTGAAAGGATAATGAAATCATGTGAAATTGCTAAAAGTGCACTAAAACTATCTGGTGCTACTTACAGACAATACGCAGACAAAGGTAACAGGACTATAACATTGACAGCTGGACAGGACGTACTACTACTACTACCTAGTGACAGACAGCTACTGACAGATTCTTGGCAGGGACCCTTTAAAGTGACAAGACAAATCTCTCCTGTTGACTACGAAATCCTGATAAAAGACAAACACAAAATATTTCACATCAATATGCTAAGACCATACTTCAACAGAGACAACGAACAAGACGATACGACAGCTTGCACCGTGATAATAGATCACGAAGATGACGATTCTAGCGACGAGATTCCAACACCTACATTAGACACGACAAACTGCTTGAAGGAGATCAAGATCAATCCAAACCTAAGTCAAGCAGAGACAAACAGTTGCAAACAGTTGATACAAGAGTACAACACCATCTTTTCAGACAACCCAGGACAAACAGAGTTAGTACAGCATCACATCACACTTACATCAAACACACCCATAAGATGCAGACCATACACCATACCATTACATTACAAGGAACAACTACATCAGGAAATCATTAACTTAGAAAAAAACAACATCATCAGACGATCCCTATCAGACTTCTCTTCACCCATGGTCATTGTACGGAAAAAGGACAACACAATACGACTTTGCATAGATTACAGAAAACTGAACAAAATAACTGTTTTAGATCTTGAACCAATGTCAAATACGGACGATCTTCTGACAGAACTGACTGACGCTAAGTTCTTCACGACCCTTGACATGGCTAAAGGTTACTGGCAGATTGCTGTACATGAAGACAGCAGACATCTAACAGCTTTCGCCACGCCTTGGGGACTGTACGAATGGTGCAAACTTCCATTTGGGCTAGTCAATGCCCCAGCCACATTTGTACGCATGACACGACTCCTCCTATCTGACATCCCTAATATAGTTTCCTATATTGACGACATCTGTGTCCATACAGAGACAATGACGGAACATATAAAGATACTGGAACAGACACTAGAACGTATCAGACAGCACGGACTGACAGTGAAGCCTTCAAAGGTGAGCATGGCTTACCAAGAGATATCATTTTTGGGGTACAGAATATCCAATGGCTTTGTCATGACAGACAACAAAATTGTCTCGAAAATTCTAAAACTGTCACTTCCAACAAATAAGAAACAAGTCCGCAGTTTGCTGGGACTTATTAATTATTACAGAAACTTTATTCCTGATTTTTCAGAGCTAACTGAGGTTTTTTCTAATTTACTAACCAAGAATAAACCCGAAAAAGTTGTAAACGATGAATGCCTACGAAATGCATTTGATAAAGTTTTGGCACATTTTTCTGATAAGAATACACCTAATCTCATCCTTAAATTGCCCAACATTCGTTTACCTTTCAGATTGAGAACAGATGCTAGCTCCATTGCGATCGGTGCAGTCCTTTTGCAGGAATACAACGACATCTTGCATCCCGTCTGTTTTCTATCAAGAAAACTAAGACCCCGAGAGCGGGCCTGGTCCATTCCGCAATTGGAGGCATTGGCCTTAGTAGAAAGTGTAACAAAGCTGTCCAAATATCTTCTAGGACGTCACTTTATCATCGAAACTGACAACAGTCCATTAAGGTATATCAATTCCACAGTACCATCAAATAACATGATTGCTCGCTGGTCCTTAAAGCTTCAGAATTTCAGTTTTGAAGTTCGCCATATTCCCGGCAGAATGAATACAATCGCCGACCTTTTGTCCCGTTGTCCGACAGACCCAGTAAGCAATGTCTGAGTGCACTGTGTAATATTACACTCAGCCCAACACAGCCACCAATGTGTGAATTTTTCCATTCACCTACTGTGTAAGGTCAATAATCAAAATTGTGATACGGTTTGCATACCGACATGTATAATATACTTATTTTAATCAAGTCATGTAATGAGTGTAGTATAATTGTGTAGTGTGTGTTAGAATGAGAACGATATTAAGTGTATATAGACACCAACAACAGTGTCACAAACGCTTAACCAATTATCAGAAGCGAACTTTACTATTGTGACATTTGTGGGTGATTTTTGTTCACCGTGATATTTTAACATGTGCAAATGTAGACCGAACATTGACTCCTACATCACCTCTACAGCAAATGTGATCCAAATTGTTCGACGTGTGAACACATCGGAAATAAGAACATTCCATCATAATCCGTTGTCTTACTATAACATCAGACACGAACTGTGAGAACATTCTACTATCAGTTCCGAAATAAAACCGGATCATTTGTGTTCAGAAAATGTAACATCAACCAAATTTTTCGTTTCGTGTGCATTTCCGGTGTAGTTTAAAAAGTATAACTTAATTAGCAGACTATGTACAAATTTCCAAAAATTTATGACACTTGTAAAATCCTTTCGAATCTATAAAATATAATATACAAATTGTGTACATATTTATTTTGATTAGTGTAATCTTAGAATCATATCTTGATTAATCTATTCATATTACCGACTTTTTCTCGTTAATATGAAGAAACGTCAAGCAATGACGCTAAGAAATTAAATTATTATTGTAATGTATGAAATTTCTTAAATGTCAAAATTACTTCCCTTGCATTTGTGAATTACATCAAGGGCCATAATTTGAAACATATTCATTAATGTGTATTGTATAGATAGACATTTTGTTGCTCAAATGATTGGCACAGCAGGTAGGCGTCCACCAAGCATGTCATAGAGCTGCCAACATTGCAAACCAACATAAGAGCTCCTGACCAAATGAGGGCAGAGTTTAAGTGTTTAATACGACTAACACAAAGCCGTATTTCAGTCTGGCCTAGATGGTTGTTGCAAAACAATCATATTATTACGTTTTTTTCAAAATGGCTGCGAGGTAGATGCGTGAAGCTGGAACTACTGATCTGACTGGGTATTATTGCAATGAAGGTAACCAGGCATCAGGGGGATGAAACCTGAATTGTGTTAAAAATTGTACTTCATTTGTCATTTCAATGCAACTTACATTTTTTTTGTATATATTTCTATGCCTTATATGTATTTTCATGCATAACACTGGGAAAGAGTAGTCTCTGACATGAAATTAACACTACCCCAGTATATACATACATCATGAATGAAAGATGGCATCTTTCATTGAAGTACCCGGGGAGAATGTCAGAGCCTAGCAGCAACATCGTTACGGCACCCGGCGGACAAGAGTTGTCGGCTGGCAAGTTTCTTACCTGACACGCGACCAGCGCTGACGACAGACGACGCAAAGCCACGTGACCCCACCTGAGGCAGTGGGCAGTGTGTGTGATAATCTGAGACCACGCTGCGACTGGACATCTGAACGGACGTGTGTGTCGAGAGCAAGGCGTTGTGTGAATCTCCGTGGTTGTGAGCTGAACGACTGATATTGTGAGCGTCAGACCTATGAGCTGTATTGTGGTAGTGAGTTGTTATATGTTGTACATTGCTGTAACTATTGTTATGTATTTAATGTGGTAATAAATCCATAGAACTTGTGTTGCTGTGTCTTACGTCGAATCACGTTGTACTTGTACTGTCTCACATGTGTTAGCAAACGAGCCTAATATAAGAACCTGACAATATGTATGTACGTGATGAAAAGGTTTAAGCGGATCGCTTATGACTCGTGGAAGAGAAGAAGAAGTATTTTGAAAAGGTACACATATATGCTTGGAAAGTGTATTATGAAGTAAGATGCTGGAATATAGAAGAAATAATTTTGGTGTAATGTTGATGCTGAACGAAGAAGAAGTATAGAATGGCGGCTGGCTATGAGATAAATAAATGAGAGTTCTAGATTAGAATTAGAGGTATATGAGTTTTGTAGTGGTAGTCGAGATAAGTAAGCGGATTGCTTATGATTTATAGAAACGAAGAAGAGGTAACTTTAATTTTGGGAGATTATTGAGTTAAGTGTCTGGGGTTATATGGTTATTGGGATAAATGAGTTGTGAAATTAAGACTTTTCGGGGAAAAGTCTTCTTAGGGTAGGAAGGTAATATAACAGTGTAGCCTGTTATATGGGGTCTAGTCAGGTGGCAAGGCGTGCAAAAAGGGGGGTATAAATAGATGGTGCACGCATGAGCACTGTAGATAAGGCGTTAAGGACGCGCACGTATTGACAACGGGGTAGTAACAGCTGAGCCGCCATACGAACAACACGCTTTGATATTCCATGTACCCGTTTTGATAATGCTGACGTTCCTTCAAATAAACTTAGTCGTCAATGGTCATCGCTGGCTTGTCTACATATATTTGAGTTACTACAGTTGCCTTTAGACTGTCGCTCTGTTACAATACAGTTGTATATAATGTTCTACGAGGGCGAGTCAATAAGTCAGTCACACAGTTCTGTGGGATGGCAGGTAAATGTAGTTGGTGTTTTCTACAGGTATCATTAGGTGACAGCAACATCGAACTTTATATTCCCGTTTGTACAGATGGCACTAGGTATCTCATGTGCATAAACATAATGGTGACTTTACTTACGGAGTGTACAACTAAAGAGAAACATGCTGTTGTGCATTTTTTGTGGGCAAAAGGACTGCCTGCAAAGGACGTTCATAAGGAAATGCTTCCTGTTTATGTTGACAAATGTTTGTCCCGTAAAGCAGTGCATAGCTATGTAGAAAATTTTTCTCAAGGACGCTCTAAAATTGATGAAATCCGATCTGGTCGTCCTGTTGAGATTGCAACAGAAGCATCCATGCAGCGGGTGGAGGAGATGATTAGAGGTGACAGGCAAGTAACGATAGACTGTAGTATCTGCTTTGATGTCGATTCCTAAATCAATCAATCAATCTGCAATAGGGTGCTCACATGGTTTCAATTAGAAAAAAAAACGTCCAGGACTGCTAACTAAAGGAGTGTTGCTTCTTCATGACAATGCCAGACCACATACGCTTAATTAACTCAGGAGAAAATTAACCAGCTAAGGTGGTTAGTTCTGGAACATCCACCTTACAGCTCCGACTTAGCCCCTAGCGATTTCCACCTTTTAGGTCCACTGAAAACCCACCTTGGCGGGAGACACTTCGCGAATGATGCCGAAGTTGAATGTGAAGTGAAAACGTGGTTTAGAAAACAGAGCACGCAGTTCTATGCAGCCGGTTTTGGTGGACTGATAAAATGATAGGATAAATGCGTCAATGTTGGTGGAAATTATGTTGAGAAATAAAGGGACAATTTATGTATAAAAATAATCTGGTTTCAAGTTGTTATCATAGTTAGTTATTTTTCTACAGCCATTTGTGACTTACTTATTGACTTCCCCTCGTTCTTTGAATAGTCTCTTCCTGTCAGTCATTGTTACTTACTAAGTCCAAACTATTTGCAACAATTGTCTGAGGAAACACATCTTTGTTGCTTCCAGGATGATTCTAATTTGTTTATTCATGTTTCATGATTCACTGTCATACAGCAAAACAGGTTCTATATAGCATTTCAGCACGCTCTTTGTGACATTCAGTCATAGTCACTTACTACATAAAATACTTTTCATTTTCTTACATTCAGCATTTGCTTGACCTATTCTGTTCTTAATCTCTATTGTGCATCTTCCATCTGATGTTGTCATTGTCTTTGGGTATTTAAATTATAATTATCAACTTGGTTAAACATTTCCCCTTCTGTTGTTAAATCACATGTTGCTGTCATCTTTTTCTTTAATATATCAATTGTTACTGCTTTATTGACATCCAAGGAAAGTCCTTTTTAGCACTCTTTATTACAGCAATGTATAAAAATTGTAGATCTTTTATGTTTTCAGCTATCAATACTGTATCATCTCTATGGCGTAGATAGTTTATATTATAATCTCCTGCTCATATTTCTGGCCTTTCTTTGATCTCTGATTATTATTTCACTACAGAGAGAGAAGAGATCTGGCAACAAAACACATCGTTACCTTACTCCTTGTTTTAACTGTTCATAACTGCCCTCTTTATATCCCATTCTAATTGCTGCTGCTTGTTTCCAGTAAATATTGTTTACTATTCTATCTTTCCCATCAATGTTGTTAATATCATCCAACATTTTTATCATTTCTTCATGTTTTACTTTATCAAATGCCTTAGAATAATCTATAAAGCACAAGTATGTGTCTTTCTGTGCCTCTTTCGATCTCTCTAGTAGTGTTCATAATGTGTCATCATCATCATCATCATCATCTTCCACTTCTGCCGTCAAGCGTCGTGGGGAGGAATAATTTGCGTTCCAGTGGACGGCACTGGATAGTGTCATTCCGTGTGGTTGTACAATGTCTCTGATGTCGTCAATCCATTTTCTTCTTGGACGTCCTCGTGGTCTCGTCGCAGATGATCTTTGATGTAAGGCCAGTGATGGTAGTTGCTGATGTTGCATTCTAACAACATGGCCAAACCACTTGATCTTCTGTCTTTCAATAAATGTGGCACAAGGTGTTGATCCCACAGTCTGTCTGATCGTAACATTTCTTACTCGGTCTCGGATTGTTAAGTTGGCAGCTCTCCTCAGGCATCTCATTTCGCAGGTGTTGATTTTGCGAAGGTGTAATTTGGATAAAGTCCAGGTTTGAGATTGGTAGCATAGGGTTGGTGTGAATATGCTGTTTATTATCTGTCGTTTTGCGGACATGGGTATGTTTGGATGTTTCAGTAAGGGTGACAGTTGATATGTAAGTGCACTAGCTTTTTGACATCTGATTTCAATTTCTCTGTCCAATCTGCCATCTTCTGTGATCATACTTCCAAGGTACTTGAATTCTTTAACTTGTTTCAGAGGTGTGTTATTTATCTGTATACTTAGTGGGCCTGGCGATCTGCTAACTTGCATTACTTCGGTTTTGGCTGTGTTTATACTCATATTGTATCTGCTGCAGGTTGAACTCAGATTAGTAATATGATTTTGTAGTTTGCCCTCGTCGCTGTAAAACAGGCTCTGATCATCTGCAAATAGAAGTTCATTTATTCCCTGTGGGTCAGTTGTTTCATCTGGAGTAAAGAGTTCTAAATTTTCTGAATCTGGTCTGTCGAGACTTGCTTCTTTGGAAATTCTGTCCATGTAGATATTGAATAGCAGGGGAGAGAGCACACATCCCTGCCTCACTCCTGTATTGACTGTGAACATATCTGATATACCTTCCTGTGTTCTTACTGCACTTTGGCTCGAGTGGTACATGGCTATGATGTTTTCTAGCAGTTGCCCTTCTATCCCATAGTCTTCAAGAATGGTCCATAATTTGTATCTGTCTACTCTATCAAAAGCCTTTTCCTGATCTATAAACACAATATTCTGCTGGTCACTATATTCAATAGTTTTTTCACAAATTTGTCTAAGTGTAAATAATGCATCAGTGCAACTTTTACCTTTCCGAAAACCGAATTGTGCTTTGCTTAACTGTTGTTCAACTATTGGTCTAGCTCTTTGTTCCAAAAGTTTTGCATACATTTTCCCTATATGGCTCAGGAGTGATATACCTCTGTATGTTTTCGCACTCTCTCATATTGCCTTTCTTTTTCCATATTGGTAATATTATTGCCTGTTGCCAATCATCTGGGACTTTTCTTTCTTCCCATGCTATATTAAAAAGTCTTGTTTGCCATTTAACTCCTGTTTCCCCACATGCCTGAATAGCTTCTGTGGTTATTCCATCTGGACCTGGTGATTTGTTTTTAGAACTTTTCTGTATAACTGCTTTGACTTCTGCAGGTATGAAATTTGGTTCTTGCTGTCCCTGGCGTTTAGGCACAAAAGTGAGGTTTCCTATGTTATCTGTGGGGTTAAGTAGTTCTTGAAAGTATTCTGCCCACCTTCCTAGTCTTTGTTGTGGATTAAATATTGGCATACCTCTTTTGCTGTTTATGATGGTGGTTGGGTTGTAACATGCATCTCTGTTTCTCATTGTGGTGACACGTTTATAAAATTCTCTTGGGCAGTCTTTGCTAAGGGTCGCCATCTGTTCACCGTATATTCTCCAGGATTCATCTTTAGATGCTCTAATTTTTCGTTTGGCATTACGTCGTGCTATTCTATAAGTAATATAGTCTTTTTCAGATTTATTTGTGATCCACTTTTTGAATGCTACCTTCTTTTTGAATATGCTATCTTTAACTTCGTTGTTCCACCAGGCTGTTCTTAATCTTTTGTCCTGCCCTACTTTCTTTGTTCCACATTTATTTTTCAGTGTGTCGAGCATGGCAGCCTTGAAACATGTCCATTCCTTATCTATGCTTGAGTGGTCATCAGGGATGTTCTTTTGTAAGTTTTGGATTTCTTGATTGAATTTGTCTTTTACCGTATTTTCCTGCAGCCTCTATAATTGATGACATGTATTTGTTACCTTTTTGTTTCTTATTTTCCTGTGTGGTGAAATCTTTATTATTATGACTGGCTTGTGATCAGTATCAACATCGTTGATAATGTCGTTCATATGTTATCGTTCATAATGTGCATATTGCATTATTTGTACCTTTTCCTTCAACAAATCCATACTGTTCTGCAACAATTTTCACTTTTATTTTGTTTCTTGTTCTCATAATTCTGGGTAGAATTTTTGTAACGTGATGTAGGAGGTTGATTGTCATCATCATCATCATCAAGTGCCGTGCCGGCTGGCCTAGGCGTTCATGGCTGTCCACAGATCTCGGTCTTTGGTGTTCTGGATCAACTCTGCTGATGATATTCCTCCATGCCACCGTCTCAATCCGTCCAGCATCATTTCTCTTGGTCTGCCTCTGCCTCTCTTCCCCTCGATCTTTCCAGTTGACACGATGATCTCCAATGCCTCTCTTCTCATCACATGACCAAAGAAAGCTGTTTGTCTCTTTCTTATTGTTGTATATAATGTTCTAGTTTCATTAGCCTCTTTCAGGCTATCGTTGTTAGTTACTCTGGCAGTCCAAGGAATTCGCAACATTCGTCTTAAAAACCACATCTCTGTTGCTTTCCTAATTTGTTCATTTACATTCCAAGATTCGCTGCCATACAGTAAAACTGGTTCTATATAGCATTTTAGCACTCTCTTACATTCATTGATAGCGACTTATTGCATAAGATACTCTTCATTTTCTGAAATGCGGCTTTTGCCTGTCCTACTCTGCTCTTAATCTCTGTTGTATATCTTCCATCTGATGTTATAAGTGCCCCTAGGTATTTAAAATTATCCACTTGGTTGAGAATTTCCCCTTCCATTTCTATGTCACATTTTGGTGTCCCCATTTTCTTTGATATCACCATTATTACTATTTTCTTGATATTCACTCTGTTACTTCACTGTCCAACAATTGTTGTAGGTCTGTTGCATTATCCGCCACCAATACTGTGTCATCTGCATAGCGTATATTGTTTATATTATATCCTCCGATTATTATTCATGGCTTCTCTTTGATCTCTCTCATTATTACTTCGCTATATAGGGAAAAGAGATCGGGTGACAAGACACACCCCTGTCGTACTCCAAGTTTATCTGTTCGTAACTACCCTCTTTATTTCCCATTTTAATCGCTGCTACTTGGTTCCAGTATATATTCTTTATTATTCTTAAATATTTCCCATCATTGTCGATATCTTCCAACATTTTAATCAGCTCATCATGTTTTACTTTATCAAATGCCTTAGTTTAATCTATGAAGCATAAATATATGTCTCTCTGTTTCTCTATTGACCTTTCTGTTAGTGTTCGTAATATATATATTGCATTGTTTGTACCCTTTCCTTCCATAAAACCGTACTGTTCTTCATTAATTTCCATTTTTATTTTCTTTCTCGTTATTCTCATTATAATTTTGAGTAGAAGCTTAGTGACATGGTTTATGAGGTTAATTGTACGAAAATCTTCACATTCAATTGCTCCTGGTCTCTCTGGTATTGCTATAAATACAGATTTTACCATATCGCTCAGTAAATATCCACTATTGTAAATATCATTCAACATTTTGGTTAATATATCTACTCCAAATTCTCCCAATACTTCTAATTCTTCTACTGTGATTTCATCTGGCCCAGCTGTTTTTCCTTTCTTCATATGTTTCATAGCATCAGCGACTTCTTCTTTTAGAATAGGTGGGCCTTCTAAGTTACTTTCTTCTGTTAATTCTTCATTTTCTCCATTATATAATTCTCTTATATACTCATTCCACCTCTTCATTATAGCACCTTCCTCAGTTAATATCTTTCCTGTTTTTGATTTCAAACACCCTGTATTTATTCTTATTTTTCTTCCTGTGAGCTCAGTAGTTATATAGGTCTATTTCCCCCCCCCCCCCCCCCCCCCCCCCCCCCCCCCCCCCCCCCCCCCCCCCCCCCCCCCCCCCCCCCCCCCAAGGAGAAGGAGCGCACCTATTTTACTAAGAATAAAGAAGGAGGTGCCGGTAGGTGCTGTCGTTTTTTAGTAAGCGCAAAGAAGCAAGTGCGGGACATAACTCAGGAGTAAATAATCGTCTGTTTTTGTGATATTACCTCCCCTTTTTTGAGAATTTAATTTTTTAAAGTTAAAATTTAATTATTCCTGTTATCATGGGTTGTAGTGGGCGGGGCTTAGCGGCATTCGTTTTTAAGGGATGGGTGAGTGGCGATGTATGTAGGTAAATGCTTCCGATCACTATCATCATATCATTTTAGAGCTTCAAATGAAAACCTTACAAATGTCAAATGGCCAGTAGTATTGATTTTAATGGGTATGGCTTAGCGAAAGTCGGTGTTAAGGAGTGGGTAGCGGTTACTAGTGAGCCGTAGACAGTCGTAGTGGTTTAAACACTATCATCATACAGATTAAAACTGAAAGCTTTAAAAAGTAAAGATGGTGGTTAGCACTGGATGTAGTGGATATGGCTTAGTGACATTCATTGTTAAGGGGTGGGGTGAGTGGATGAGTAATTAGAAAAACGCGTCTGAACACTATCATCGGGTTCGAATCCCAATGGGGTTGTCTAGTGGTAGAAGAAATATTGATAATATTTGGTTACTTAGTTGTGATTTCGAGCTCTGGTGTTATTAACCCGGCTATGTTTAGAATAGGAGAGGTGGTGTGCTGGTTGCGGAGTATGTTTAGGTGGTACCCCAGACACTGTGGAAGTGACAGGTTCGAATCTCGGTACTTTGTCGTTGGTAAAATTGCCAGTCATCAACATGTGGGTGTCTAGGTGATCATAAGGTGTAGGGTCGCTTTATCCGCCCGCGTCACCGCAGCCACAAGTCCCACCGGTGATGAAAAACACAGACAGCAGATTTCATCCTTGTACCTATGCGTCACAAAATAAACCTAACTTAAAAATCAAAATATGATATACCCAATACCATAACAGGTGTTGCAAATAATCAATACGCATCTTCATAACGGCTAATCCATGGGATTATCATCCTCGTAATGACCAAGTCAGGTTATTGATATTACTGATATCTTCATGGCTGCAAGTAGTTCGCGATATTAATAAAGGTTCATAACAAGGCTGGAAGGGGATTAAGGGATTAACACCTATTGTCGGGACATCCAATAAAAATCAATAACACTACCCTCGCTTTTTCTCATAATTGCCGATTGGGAATTATGGGCTAGGTGTATGTGTCCTTATGCAGTTAAAACAGGTGGTATGAGTAGGAGATATCACAAACAGTATCAGCATATGCCACTCTGATCTTAAATATCAGTAGTTCGTTATTCTTGTGACATTGAAAACGATTGGGGTTTGAAGAAGGATGGTGTACTATATTATTGGGCGGTGTACATAGATTGACCTGTATGTGAAGGTGATAAGGTCACCCTTGTCAGCCCTTCGTAGCTGTGTTGTGAATTGTCGCCTATTACATCCAGGTGTGAAAATAACCAAAAAAATATTTCATATCAACTCAATATGCATGCCTCTATATAGCTGCACTGTGAACTTGGCCAGAGTCTACTTTAGGAAAGTATCGTGTATCTGTGTATACGGGTTTACCACTGCTTGTAGATGTGTGCAGTATTATTGGAAAGCGGCCGTTATGTATACATTATCAAAGTATGTTGCCTTACAGAGCTTGTATAGTATCTATGTGTCTGCTACATTGTATGTTTTGTCCTATTGCCTTGTAGTATTTGGAGGAGTTTCATGCGGTGAATTAAAAAAAAAAACGATGTCTCAGAATCCACAACGCCACTGGCATTAGAGGCATTTCAGCTTGTCTGCGCACTGACCTCGCTTCACAGTCATACAAAAGTACGGATTCTATGTAGTACTTAAACACTCCTTCTATTTCTCATTACAGTAGTCAACTTTATATTAGTCAGTATGTATTCCAACTTGCAAAAGACAATCTTCATCACAGCGATTCTTGTTCCAACGCTTTAAAGCCACCTCCCATCAGACATTGTTTTTTTTTTCTGTCCTTGTAGTCTCTTGGCTACTGTTTCCCTATGTCAAGCTCTATGTCTCTACTCGTATGTATTAGTGTGGTAGAAGTAAACCAACATCTCACAAGATAGACATGTAATACCACAATGTATATGGACCTGTGGGAAACGCCTACATCCGGGCAAAGAGGGCGTTGCATCCTGTCACAGGCGTATGGATACAGCCGAGACACGTGGTTAAGAGGGATACTACAGAAAAAAAAACGGTGTTCTGTTGGCGATCGAACCAGAGGACCTAACTCATGATGATCAACGTGTACGGGAGTGATTCTTCCCCCTCGTCAACATGGCGTCGGAAGTTTAAAAGGGTCTCCCTTCTCTAGCTTTTCTATGTCCGAGGCGTCCTAGGGTCACCAAGTAACAGCAAAGAACACAAAACTACTACTACCGAGGCCTCTATACACCACAAGGCAGTTTCGAATATAATATTCACAACTATAATCAAGTCATCACAGTGTTCGACTAACCCTTTCTCATAGATATAGAGGAGAGATGTGAGCACCGAGACTAGTCGGGAGAGGTGTACCTTTTACTTAATAACTAGCGGGTCATACACCGACGAGTGTTTAGCTATTTTTATCACCTGTATAATATTACCCGTGAACACAACAAGATTCCCAGGATCAATCTAAGGTGTCTCATATAACATGACATATCACGTACATGGCATATCAGCGAAGTTATCGCTTCTCAGAGCAGACATTTACACTTTCATTAACTCTTCTGCTTGGCTAAAGGGGTCTTTGCATCTGTCTCCAGAAACCTATTTCCGATGAAAAATGTCGACAATAGGCAAAACGATGGACAAACTTATAAAGATGTCGACCATTATAAGAAAATGTGTTACCCAAATTAGGAAACATATTGACCAAGTTTTGAAATATCTCGACCAAAATTACAAAAAATGGGAAAATATGTCGATTAAAGTAGGAAAATTTTTTAGCCAAAGATGAATAATAGTGGCCAAGTATAGAAATATTGCATCCAAACTTTTAAAATTTATGAAAATTTGTTATCCAAAGGTGAAAACTGTTGACCAAGTAAAAAAAGAAAACTTCTCGTCTAAACTCATAAACAGTAGGAAACTTTGTTAACCAAATGTGAAAAATATTGTCCAAGTAAAGACATGTTTCAACTAATCTTATAAATATGTCGTCCAAACTTATAATAATTAGGATAATGTGTTAACCAAATGGGAAAAAATATTGGCCAAGTGGAGAAATATCTCAACCATACTTATGAAAAGGAGGAAAATGTGTTAACCTAATGGGGAAAATATTGGCCAAGTGAAGAAATATCTCATCCATTCTTATAAAAATTAGGAAAATGTGTTAACCTAACGAGAAAAATATCGCCCAAGTGAAGAACAAATTTACACAAAACTTATAAAACTTAGGAAAATGTGTTAACCTAATGAGAAAAATATTGACCAAGTAAAGAAAATTTACACCACACTTATGAAAAGTAGGAAAATATGTTAACAAAAAGGGGGGGGGGGGGAAATATGGGCTAAACTATGAAATATGTCGACCGAAGTAATACAATAGGCAAAACGATGGACAAATTTATAAAGATGTCGACCATTATAAGAAAATGTGTTACCCAAATTAGGAAAAATATTTACCAAGTTTTGAAATATCTCGACCAAACTTACAGAAAGTAGGAAAATATGTCGACTACAGTAGGAACATTTGTTAGCCAAAGATGAAAAATATTGGCCAAGTAATGAAATATCTCACCCGAACTTATAAAAAGTAAGAAAACATGCTAGTAACACCAAGAAATATGTCGACCGAAATAATACAATAGGCGAAACGATGGACAAACTTATAAATATGTCGACCATTATAAGAAAATGTGGTACCCAAATTAGGAAAAATATTGACCAATTTTGAAATATCTCGACCAATCTTACAAACAGTAGGAAAATATGTCGACTACAGTAGGAACATTTGTTAGCCAAAGATGAAAAATAGTAGCCAAGTAAAGAAATATTGCATGCAAACTTTTAAAATGTATGAAAATTTGTTAAACAAAGGTGAAAACTGTTGACAAGTAAATAAACTTCTCGACCAAACTCATAAAAAGTAGGAAACTTTGCTAACTAAATGTGAAAAAATATTGTCCAAGTAAAGACATGTTTCAACTAATCTTATAAATATGTCGCCCAAACTTATAAACATAGGAAAATGTGTTAACCAAATGGGAAAAATATTGACCAAGTGAAGAAATATCTCAACCATACTTATGAAAAGGAGAAAAAGGTGTTAACCTATTGGGAAAAACATTGGTGAAGTGAAGAAATTACTCAACCATACTTATGAAAAGGAGGAAAATGTGTTAACCTAATGGGAAAAATATTGGTGAAGTGAAGAAATATCTCAGCCATTCTTATAAAAATTAGGAAAATATGTTAACCTAACGAGAAAAATATCGTCCAAGTGAAGAAAGCATTTACACAAAACTGATAAAACTTAGGACAATTTGTTAACCTAATGAGAAAAATATTGAACAAGTAAAGTAAAATTTACACCAAACTTATGAAAAGTAGGACAATTTGTTAACCAAAGGGGGAAAAATATGGGCTAAACTATGAAATATGTTGACCGAAGTAAGAAAATGTGTTAGCCAAATAGAGGAAAATGTTGGCCAAAACATGAAACATTTCAACCAAACTTATAAATATCTCGTGTAAACTTATAAAAAAAAAAGTAGGACAAAATATTGCTTCTGTAGTTATGTCAAACGTGTCTTGAACTTTTATCTGAACAGACATTTCACAAGACATAATCATCAACGCCAACATTTTCCCTCTTTTACATTACCGAAAGCTTCAACTTATCAGTCCAGAATATCCACTAAAGAAGCACTTATACATAACAATCACCCATCTCTTCACACTCTTGGTTTTTTTCTTTCTAACACAAAGTGTCTCTGTCTTTCATAGATAACTTCATAACTTTTCCTTGTCACAGCACCAAGAACGCCAAACCTTCGTTATACATGAGCTCTAATGAAACAGTCATAACAACATTTATGGCAAGGCAATCTGTGGCGCCACCTGGGATAGTTTCGATAGCGTCTGAGTATTCGTCAGTAAAGATCCATTTTCCAGGGTTGACATCTTCAACTTTCTATACCACAATGTATGCTACACTAACCTTCCATTGTTCCATCTTTCAACAATACAAAGCGTGTTCTCGAAGTCTAGCTAACATAACATGTTTACTAAGTCCACCTCTTTCACATTTTGTCATTTCACAGCTGCAATAGCGACAATTTTGCAACCAACACTGTCTGTTATGAAGTCGACCTTTCTTAAAACCACGTCTACCTTAATAAGCCATTGAATACCCTCTACCACATCTTCTAACCGACTTTCAACGTTTCATGCCAAAAAACATTAACATTCTCTTTGATTACAGAACAGTCGATTTTCTGCTGACTAGGCAGATTTTCCAACCTAATGGAGATAAATCATCTGTCCCCCTAACATACTAGGCGCTATTCTAGACAACGAATATGGTCATCAACCGTCACCCCTAGGAAGAACTTGAAAACAACAACAGAGATTGGGTTCCTGAGACAAATTCCTTGGACTACCAGAGTAACTAACGCTAATCGCCTAAACGAGCCTAAGGAAAATAGGCCATTATATATATCAAACACAACAAACTCTTTCTTACTAACCCTAACCCTAACTATACATCATTTAACCCTAACTTCGTATACAGCAAACATAACAAACTCTTTCGTAAGAGATATAGATACAAATCAGTGGTAGAAATGGAAAAAGGTAAATTGGTGTGATTACATTTTAATTAAAATTTAAAACTAATAAATCACAATTTTATTGCGTGTTTCACTTAATATACAGATATAGGCTAAGTATAGGTATAGGATATGTATAGGACGTATATCGAGCTTACGTCTTGCGCAATAAAATTGTGATTTATTTGTTTTAAATTTTAATTAAAATGTAATCACACCAATTTACCTTTTTCCATTTCTACCACTGATTTGTATCTATATCTCTTACGAAAGAGTTTGTTATGTTTGCTGTATACGAAGTTAGGGTTAAATGATGTATAGTTAGGGTTAGGGTTAGTAAGAAAGATCTGGAGTACGACAAGGTTGTGTCCTGTCCCCTCTCTTGTTCATAACATATATAGACAACATATGTAAAGAAACCAGCCAAGCAGAGACAGCAAGAATACCGCATGACGAGAACACAGAAGAAGAACCATCTGCAAATCTAACCATTAGAGAACTCCTGTTTGCGGACGACCAAGCACTAATAGCAAAATCAGAAGCTGAATTACAAGACCACATGAATAGTCTAAACGAAATGTGTAGGGAACATAACATGAAAATTAGCACAAGCAAAAACAGAGGTAATGACTATAACTAAAGAAGAACAAACAGCAACAATTCACCTAAACGAACATCCCTTGAAACAAGGTAAAGAGCTTCAAGTACCTAGGAAGTATAATATCATCAAATGGCAGATCAGAAGACGAGATCGAAAATAGGTGCAATAAGGCAAATCAACTCATTGGACAAATGGCACCAATACTAAAGAACAAACATGTATCAATAACTACTAAGAAAGCACTTTACAACACAATCTTCCTACCAACTCTGTGCTACCAATGCCAAACCTGGACAATGACAGAAAAAGAGAAAAGAAAAATCACAACAACAGAAATGAGGTTTCTGAGAAGAATACTCAACGTATCAAGAAGAGATAAGATCAGAAATGAAGAAATCAGGACTAAAGTAGGGGTTAAAGCTGCTCTAGATTTTATTAGAAAGCAGCAAGTCAAATGGTTTGGCCATGCAAGTAGGCTACCAGTCAACAGCATGCCACAACAAGCAATGATGTACAGACCAGATGGAAACAGAGGAAGAGGCCGACCACGTAAACGTTGGACTGAGGGAATAACAGAATCCATGGGAATGTCGATATACGAAGCCCATAACCGGGCACTCTCACGAAGTTTATACTTCACCTCGACACCGCAAGGTACAAGAGGAACATGATGAGATGAGATGAGACAGAAGCAATATTTTGTCCTACTTTTTTATAAGTTTACACAAGATATTTATAAGTTTGGTTGAGATGTTTCATGTTTTGGCCAACATTTTCCTCTATTTGGCTAACACATTTTCTTACTTCGGTCAACATATTTCATAGTTTAGCCCATATTTTTCCCCTTTGGTTAACAAATTGTCCTACTTTTCATAAGTTTGGTGTAAATTTTACTTTACTTGTTCAATATTTTTCTCATTAGGTTAACAAATTGTCCTAAGTTTTATCAGTTTTGTGTAAATGCTTTCTTCACTTGGACGATATTTTTCTCGTTAGGTTAACATATTTTCCTAATTTTTATAAGAATGGCTGAGATATTTCTTCACTTCACCAATATTTTTCCCATTAGGTTAACACATTTTCCTCCTTTTCATAAGTATGGTTGAGAAATGTCTTCACTTCACCAATGTTTTTCCCATTAGGTTAACACCTTTTTCTCCTTTTCATAAGTATGGTTGAGATATTTCTTCACTTGGTCAGTGTTGGTCAGTATTTTTCCCATTTGGTTAACACATTTTCCTATGTTTATAAGTTTGGGCGACATATTTATAAGATTAGTTGAAACATGTCTTTACTTGGACAATATTTTTTCACATTTAGTTAGCAAAGTTTCCTACTTTTTATGAGTTTGGTCGAGAAGTTTATTTACTTGTCAACAGTTTTCACCTTTGGTTAACAAATTTTCATACATTTTAAAAGTTTGCATGCAATATTTCTTTACTTGGCTACTATTTTTCATCTTTGGCTAACAAATGTTCCTACTGCAGTCGACATATTTTCCTACTGTTTGTAAGTTTGGTCGAGATATTTCAAAATTGGTCAATATTTTTCCTAATTTGGGTACCACATTTTCTTATAAAGGTCGACATATTTATAAGTTTGTCCATCGTTTTGCCCATTGTATTATTTCGGTCGACATATTTCTTGGTGTTACTAGCATGTTTTCTTACTTTTTATAAGTTCGGGTGAGATATTTCATTACTTGGCCAATATTTTTCATCTTTGGCTAACAAATGTTCCTACTGTAGTCGACATATTTTCCTACTTTCTGTAAGTTTGGTCGAGATATTTCAAAACTTGGTAAATATTTTTCCTAATTTGGGTAACACATTTTCTTATAACGGTCGACATCTTTATAAATTTGTCCATCGTTTTGCCTATTGTATTACTTCGGTCGACATATTTCATAGTTTAGCCCATATTTTTTTCCCCTTTTTGTTAACACATTTTCCTACTTTTCATAAGTGTGGTGTAAATTTTCTTTACTTGGTCAATATTTTTCTCATTAGGTTAACACATTTTCCTAAGTTTTATAAGTTTTGTGTAAATTTGTTCTTCACTTGGGCGATATTTTTCTCGTTAGGTTAAAACATTTTCCTAATTTTTATAAGAATGGATGAGATATTTCTTCACTTGGCCAATATTTTCCCCATTAAGTTAACACATTTTCCTCCTTTTCATAAGTATGGTTGAGATATTTCTCCACTTGGCCAATATTTTTTCCCATTTGGTTAACACATTATCCTAATTATTATACGTTTGGACGACATATTTATAAGATTAGTTGAAACATGTCTTTACTTGGACAATATTTTTCACATTTGGTTAACAAAGTTTCCTACTGTTTATGAGTTTGGACGAGAAGTTTTTTTTTTGTTTACTTTGTCAACAGTTTTCACCTTTGGATAACAAATTTTCATACATTTTAAAAGTTTGGATGCGATATTTCTATACTTGGCCACTATTATTCATCTTTGGCTAAAAAATGTTCCTACTTTAATCGACATATTTTCCCATTGTTTGTAAGTTTGGTCGAGATATTTCAAAACTTGGTCAATATGTTTCCTAATTTGGGTAACACATTTTCTTATAATGGTCGACATCTTTATAAGTTTGTCCATCGTTTTGCCTATTGTCGACATATTTCTTGAATTTTTCTAGCATATTTTCTTACTTGTTATAAATTAGGATGAGATATTTCTTAACTTTGCCAATATTTTTCACCTTTGGCTAACACATGTTCATACATTGTATAAGTTTGGACGAGACATCTATAAGTTTGATCAATATTTTTCCTATTTGGCTAACATGATTTCCTACTTGCCCAATATGTTTCACATTTGACGAACAATTTTCCTACTTTTCACAAGTTTGGTCGAGATATTTCCTATTTTGGTCACCATTTTTAATTAGTTTGGTTACTATTTTCCGTACTTTTTATAATATTAGTCGAGACATTTCTTATTTTGACCAACTGTTTTGTCAGTTTAGCTAACAATTTTCCTACCTTTTATAAGTTGGTCAAGACGCTTCTTATTTTGGCCAACAGTTTTATCAGTTTGGCTAACAATATTTCCTACATTTTATAAGTTGGTCGAGATATTTCTGTATTTGGCCAACATTTTCATTAGTTTGACTAGCCTTTTCCCTACTTTTTATATTCTTGGTTGAGATATTTCTTATTTTTACCACGAGTTTTATCAGTTTGGCTAACAAATGTTACTATATTTTATAAGTCTAGTCGACATATTTCTGTATTTGGCCAACGTTTTTAATAATTTGGCTAACAATTTTTTCTTATTTTACTGTTGGAGTGGTACATAGAACCTGTACTTTTGTCTGGATGTGCAATGTGGCAATGAGCCGACACACTGAAACATATATATATATATATATATATTGGCATCGGAAATAGGTTTCTGGGGACAGATGCAAAGACCCCTTTAGCCAAGCAGAAGAGTTAATGAAAGTGTAAATGTCTGCTCTGAGAAGCGATAACTTCGCTGATATGCCATGTACGTGATATGTCATGTTATATGAGACACCTTAGATTGATCCTGGGAATCTTGTTGTGTTCACGGGTAATATTATACAGGTGATAAAAATAGCTAACACTCGTCGGTGTATGACCCGCTAGTTATTAAGTAAAAGGTACACCTCTCCCGACTGGTCTCGGTGCTCACATCTCTCCTCTATATCTATGAGAAAGGGTTAGTCGAACACTGTGATGACTTGATTATAGTTGTGAATATTATATTCGAAACTGCCTTGTGGTGTATAGAGGCCTCGGTAGTAGTAGTTTCGTGTTCTTTGCTGTTACTTGGTGACCCTAGGACGCCTCGGACATAGAAAAGCTAGAGAAGGGAGACCCTTTTAAACTTCCGACGCCATGTTGACGAGGGGGAAGAATCACTCCCGTACACGTTGATCATCATGAGTTAGGTCCTCTGGTTCGATCGCCAACAGAACACCGTTTTTTTCTGTAGTATCCCTCTTAACCCCACGTGTCTCGGCTGTATCCATACGCCTGTGACAGGATGCAACGCCCTCTTTGCCCGGATGTAGGCGTTTCCCACAGGTCCATATACATTGTGGTATTACATGTCTATCTTGTGAGATATTGGTTTACTTCTACCACACTAATACATACGAGTAGAGACATAGAGCTTGACATGGGGAAACAGTAGCCAAGAGACTACAAGGACAGAAAAAAAAACAATGTCTGATGGGAGGTGGCTTTAAAGCGTTGGAACAAGAATCGCTGTGATGAAGATTGTCTTTTGCAAGTTGGAATACATACTGACTAATATAAAGTTGACTACTGTAATGAGAAATAGAAGGAGTGTTTAAGTACTACATAGAATCCGTACTTTTGTATGACTGTGAAGCGAGGTCAGTGCGCAGACAAGCTGAAATGCCTCTAATGCCAGTGGCGTTGTGGATTCTGAGACATCGTTTTTTTTTTTAATTCACCACATGAAACTCCCTCCAAATACTACAAGGCAATAGGACAAAACATACAATGTAGCAGACACATAGATACTATACAAGCTCTGTAAGGCAACATACTTTGATAATGTATACATAACGGCCGCTTTCCAATAATACTGCACACATCTACAAGCAGTGGTAAACCCGTATACACAGATACACGATACTTTCCTAAAGTAGACTCTGGCCAAGTTCGCAGTGCAGCTATATAGAGGCATGCATATTGAGTTGATATGAAATATTTTTTTTGGTTATTTTCACACCTGGATGTAATAGGCGACAATTCACAACACAGCTACGAAGGGCTGACAAGGGTGACCTTATCACCTTCACATACAGGTCAATCTATGTACACCGCCCAATAATATAGTACACCATCCTTCTTCAAACCCCAATCGTTTTCAATGTCACAAGAATAACGAACTACTGATATTTAAGATCAGAGTGGCATATGCTGATACTGTTTGTGATATCTCCTACTCATACCACCTGTTTTAACTGCATAAGGACACATACACCTAGCCCATAATTCCCAATCGGCAATTATGAGAAAAAGCAAGGGTAGTGTTATTGATTTTTATTGGATGTCCCGACAATAGGTGTTAATCCCTTAATCCCCTTCCAGCCTTGTTATGAACCTTTATTAATATCACGAACTACTTGCAGCCATGAAGATATCAGTAATATCAATAACCTGACTTGGTCATTACGAGGATGATAATCCCATGGATTAGCCGTTATGAAGATGCGTATTGATTATTTGCAACACCTGTTATGGTATTGGGTATATCATATTTTGATTTTTAAGTTAGGTTTATTTTGCGACGCATAGGTACAAGGATGAAATCTGCTGTCTGTGTTTTTCATCACCGGTGGGACTTGTGGCTGCGGCGACGCGGGCGGATAAAGCGACCCTACACCTTATGATCACCTAGACACCCACATGTTGATGACTGGCAATTTTACCAACGACAAAGTACCGAGATTCGAACCTGTCACTTCCACAGTGTCTGGGGTACCACCTAAACATACTCCGCAACCAGCACACCACCTCTCCTATTCTAAACATAGCCGGGTTAATAACACCAGAGCTCGAAATCACAACTAAGTAACCAAATATTATCAATATTTCTTCTACCACTAGACAACCCCACTGGGATTCGAACCCGATGATAGTGTTCAGACGCGTTTTTCTAATTACTCATCCACTCACCCCACCCCTTAACAATGAATGTCACTAAGCCATATCCACTACATCCAGTGCTAACCACCATCTTTACTTTTTAAAGCTTTCATTTTTAATCTGTATGATGATAGTGTTTAAACCACTACGACTGTCTACGGCTCACTAGTAACCGCTACCCACTCCTTAACACCGACTTTCGCTAAGCCATACCCATTAAAATCAATACTACTGGCCATTTGACATTTGTAAGGTTTTCATTTGAAGCTCTAAAATGATATGATGATAGTGATCGGAAGCATTTACCTACATACATCGCCACTCACCCATCCCTTAACAACGAATGCCGCTAAGCCCCGCCCACTACAACCCATGATAACAGGAATAATTAAATTTTAACTTTAAAAAATTAAATTCTCAAAAAAGGGGAGGTAATATCACAAAAACAGACGATTATTTACTCCTGAGTTATGTCCCGCACTTGCTTCTTTGCGCTTACTAAAAAACGACAGCACCTACCGGCACCTACCGCACCTCCTTCTTTATTCTTTGTAAAATAGGTGCGCTCCTTCTCCTGGGGGGGGGGGGGGGGGTGGGGGGATAGACCTCCTATATAACTACTGAGCTCACTGATTTGTCTTTTTTGATCTTCAATGGAATTTAATTCAATTTGTTTGCATTGCTCGTTTAACCAACTTTCTTTTGCCTTCACACATTTATCTCTTTTATTTCTTTATTTATCTTAGCATACTCTGTCATTTTTATTCTGTTTCCTTTTGTCCATCAGCATTAAGATTTCTTCACTCATCCATTATTTCTTAGCTTTTTGGCTTCTCTGCGGTAATATTTCTTTGCTAGTTTGATGAATGGAGTCCCTTAACATTTCCCATTGATCATTTATTACCTACAGTGGAAGAAGAATGGGAGATGTTCAAATCAAGCATTTTAAATACTGCAAAAATAACATGTGGAACCATGAAAAAACGCAAAACACGGATAAAGAAAATAACAAGTTGGTGGAACGCAGAAGTAAAGAAAGCGATAAAAGTCAAAAAGGAAAAATATAAAAAGTGGTTGAAGAGCAAACAGGAATGTGATCGCATAGAATATAGAATAGCGAGAAGACATGTGAATAGAATAGTAAAGAGGGAAAAACAAAAAGACTGGGAAGATTATGGAGAAACCCTAAATAAAAACTACAAGGAGGCAACTAGAAACTTCTACAAAAAGATAGGTGCAATGCTAGCCAGAGGAGAACCCTTTGATCCAACTGAAATAATTAACAGCGAAAATGGAGAACCAATAAGTGAACAAAATCAAATCCTAATAAGATGGAAGCAGTATTTCGAACAACTTCTCAACAACCCATCAGATGTCATAGGAATTCAAGAGACCTATGCAGATGTCACCGAAGAATTAGAACCAGACATACTAAAAGAAGAAATTATAGAAGCCATCAGATTAACCCCATTGAACAAATCACCAGGACAGGATGAAATACCAAATGAACTAATTAAAGCAGCAAGAGAAGTAGGAACAGCTTGGCTACATAGACTATTCAATCATGTTTGGGTAGAACAACAGACACCACAAGATTGGGGAAATGCCATAATTATCCCAATTTGGAAAAACAAAGGCAGCAAAAGAGACTGCACACAATACAGAGGCATTTCACTGTTGAGTCATACTGGGAAAATATTTTGCAAAATCCTTGAAAAAAGATTACAAACTACTTTAGAACCCCAGCTAAGCGAAACACAACTTGGATTTAGGAAAAACAAAGGATGCACAGATGCAATTTTTGCTCTTAGACAACTTATAGAAAAGTCAATCGAATCCAATGAAACACTCTACTTAGCCTTTGTCGACCAAGAAAAGGCATTCGATAGAGTAGATAGAAACAAGTTGTGGGAAATCCTTAAGCAATATGGAGTGAGTACACACCTAACAAACCTGTGTAGAAGTTTATACAACAACAGTGAATGCATAGTGAGAGCAACTGGAGGACACTCAGAACCCTTCACCATAAGATCTGGAGTACGACAAGGTTGTGTCCTGTCCCCTCTCTTGTTTATAACATATATAGACAACATATGTAAAGAAACCAATCAAGCAGAGATAGCAAACATACCACATGACGAGAACACAGAAGAAGAACCATCTGCAAATCTAACCATTAGAGAACTCCTGTTTGCGGACGACCAAGCACTAATAGCAAAATCAGAAGCTGAATTACAAGACCACATGAATAGTCTAAATGAAATGTGTAGGGAACATAACATGAAAATTAGCACAAGCAAAACAGAGGTAATGACTATAACTAAAGAAGAACAAACAACAACAATTCACCTAAACGAACATCCCTTGAAACAAGTGAAGAGTTTCAAGTACCTGGGAAGTATAATATCATCAAATGGCAGATCAGAAGACGAGATCGAAAATAGGTGCAATAAGGCAAATCAACTCATTGGACAAATGGCACCAATACTAAAGAACAAACATGTATCAGTAACTACTAAGAAAGCACTTTACAACACAATCTTCCTACCAACTCTATGCTACCAATGCCTAAACCTGGACAATGACAGAAAAAGAGAAAAGAAAAATCACAACAACAGAAATGAGGTTCCTGAGAAGAATACTCAACGTATCAAGAAGAGATAAGATCAGAAATGAAGAAATCAGGACTAAAGTGGGGGTTAAAGCAGCACTAGATTTTATTAGAAAGCAGCAAGTCAAATGGTTTGGCCATGCAAGTAGGTTACCAGCCAACAGCATACCACAACAAGCAATGATGTACAGACCAGATGGAAACAGAGGAAGAGGCCGCCCACGCAAACGTTGGACGGAGGGAATAACAGTCCTTGAGAATATCGATATATGAAGCCCATAATTGGGCACTCTCACGAAGTTTATACTTCACCTCGACACCGCAAGGTACAAGAGGAACATGATGAGATGAGATGAGTGGTACATGATCACTATTACCGTCAGCACCAGGCATTGTCTTTACATTAATTAATGCATTTCTAAATCTTTTATTAATAAGTATGTAGTCAATTTGTTTGCGTATTTTCATATCAGGGCTTTTCCATGTGTATAGTCATCTTTTATGGTGTCTTTTATACCATGTGTTTCCAATTATCTGTCATAAAACTGTCATTTACTGCCAATATAGTACCTTGCGGTGTATGGCAGAGGGGTCTTTGAGCCTGAGGAATAAAGGCCGCCTGGCTAGTGCAGTCGCCGCGAACTGTGCAGGTTAGGATTTTCTTTTTGCCCCCGACAGAAAAAAATCCCGCACCTTACCGGGGATCGAACCCGGGTCTCCCAAATGAGAGTCCGGCGTTCCATCCACTCGGCCAGCCGCTCTTCCAATTATCATATCATTAATATTTGCCCATTCTATTAGTTTCTCTCCTCGTTCATTTCTTGTACCTAAACCGTAATTCCCCACTATATCCTCTATTTTTCCCTTTCCTACTTTTGCATTAAAATCTCCCAGTATTATTTTTATTTCTTGTGATCCAATTTGAGCTATTGCCATTTCTATTTCATCGTAAAAGTGTTGTATTTCTTCTTCACTACTGCTTGTTGTTGGTGCATATACTTGTATAATATTTATATCTATTGGTTTGCCTTTGATTTTGACCATTATAACTCTATCTGAAATACACCAGTATCCATTCATAGATTTGGCTGTTTTTTCATCAAATATTATTCCTGCACCTTTTTCATGTGTGTCCTCCCCAGAATCAATTATTGTATCTCACTTATGCCTAGTATTTTCGTTTTCATGTTTTCCATTTCTCTTGAAACATTGTTCAACTTTCCTAGCTCATTTAACGTCCTAACATTCCATGTTCCTACTCTAAATTTATTTAGTTTAGTTATAGTTTTAGTTTTGCCATCAGTAGCTGGATGACGGTCTGGTGTCACCTGTGGCTCATGACTGTCCCTACCGGACGAGGATTTCCTAAGACGTCGTTCACTATTCCTGAAATGTGTGTCGCCATGAAATCTTGGGAAGATAATGTGGTGGTTTCCCCTTGCCTTCCACATTCACATGGTGGTCTTTTAACTCTGCCTTTGACAGCCATTTCCAACTGTCAGGACAAGTGAGTGCCCTGCTCTGCTCAGCTGCAGAGTTGTCCACTTATTCTGGTGGATACTCGGTCCCCAGAGCTGTGTTAGCCACACCATAGTGTGTTTCCATCCTCTACCACATGGAGGTGCAGTTGGGATTTTCCCTTCCTAAAGTTATGGTCTATGACCAAAACTCTTTTCTAGTCATGAATATGTAAACTAATTTTAGTTTCAATTTCTCTGATAATTATAATAATATGTATTTATATAACTGTTTTTGGGCATTCACATTCCATTTGCTGGATATGTTGTCGTGCTCACAGTATTTCTTGTAATCATTCTGTCATTTAACAGTATAGTTGGTTACTTGTTTTGTATGTCACTTACTAACATACTATGTTACATAAACATATCATTTCAGGTATACTATGGCGATAGTTATGCTCGGGATCTGGGCATAAATAGTCCCAAATGTGGAAGAAAATTGCTTAGAAAGAATAATGTCCAAGGATCTGATGTAAATACAGAAAGTGATGGTAGGTTGCATGTTTCTATGGTAATATCAGTTCATTGTTTTACAACTATGTTTTGCATATCCTTTACAGGATATCGCTGTCAAAATCAGCATCTTTCAGCTCATTGTTGATTTCTTGGCAAGATTACGCTCAGTAGTTTGCCATTGCTTTCTGAGCGACCGGCTCCATACTCTCATAAGTCACTGGCGCTACTCGAACCGCTTCCAATTCTCTTGCGCTCACGTCAACCATGAGAGTATTCGGGGTTATGGAGAAAGCTGCTAACCCCTCGACCAGGGAGACCAGCAGTTTTACAACTACATGGCTTAAAAGCAGAAGTTTACAAATAGAAACAAAAAGAGCATGTTTTAAAACAAAAGACACTGAAGAAAGCTGTCGGAGCAAACATTTGCCACTACATACTTATTACCATAGTCCGACTGCGCCTCTTGAATACTCTTTTGTTGAGTGCGACTCTCAAGTTCATTGCCAGCCTGTGGCATGTATGGTAATAGCTCTGTCTAGTGCACCCACCATCATAGGGGTAATGACTGTAGGTAATTTCTTGTGCAGTCGGCACCATAGTCATCTTTCAGCATATGATTTGCTGATGGTTGCTCTACACTACTTTACACAGCACACCAACTCGAACACAAGTAAACTTAAACAGCAGTTAACTCAGAGACTTTTTATAAGTTTTCTACATATAATATTCTACACAACCAAATATCACATTATTAAATATACAGTCACTTATTCAACGATCAAATCACAGTACACTACATCACGATTTAAAAGCGTGGCTCAATGTAGAACCATAACGCTGTATACTTTTCACCATGTCTTTGCTGGACGATGGATCAACGCAGACTGCCTTGTCCTGAGCCCACTTCCTGTCACTTGGGAAGTGAGTTCCAACATTTCCATGTTGTGTGGAAAGTACCCTCTTTCCACGTTCTGGTGTTCACTTGCTGAACACAGCCATAACCTTTACCCTCCTATAATTAGGTTATGGCATTACCCCCCTGGGTTGGGCAAAAAATTGAGAATCAATTTTTCAAATATCCAATTCTAAACTCTGTAAGCAACATTAATGTAACTTATTTCTTTTACAATGTAACAATACTACAATCTAATTCTAATTTAACTATCTATAGTCCTCAACTGACACTTGATAACTTCTTGTCATTCTGAAATATATATCCTCATTAATCGTCTTCATCACAATATCACATACGTCAAAATATCTATACCTACATCTTGTCCTACAGACTTTAATCAGACTCCTGTATGACAATATAACTATAAGTATTCTTTCTAAAGGGAAATGAATATTTCAATCAGCAACTTCAATTGTCTGTAAATAAACTCTCAGTTTACACTATAACCCTGAGAACCAATATTTCAGTTCTGTCAGTATGTTGTGCTGGTATTTTAATCAATTCAGCGTCTTTAGTGGTCATATTAGACTGACTATCAGCTTCATCTGCTCATCTTCACCAACTATTTGCTAAGCTACTCGTCCCAGGTCTCGAAGACTTCTCCATTGAGATAGAATTTTTCGGACTGCAAGGATTGCCCGAGGAAGATACTGAGTTCCAAGTACCGCCAGCATAATTAGCTGTTATCGCGTTTACATACTTGACCACCCGCACTCCAAACTTCCACTACCGCCCATGCGCGTACAAAATCCCAATAGGCATAGTGTCACATAGCTTCCCTGGGGTGAAGGGAACAGGCTATTGCATTTATTTATCAAGATCCATTCACACATATATCTCTATATTTATTTATATATGTATATGTTCCAGATGTAGGGGTGTCACCTTTCCTCTGGAGTGAACTAGGCGGGCCGAGAGAGGGATCATGCTGCATGGGCAACACATGATCTCTATATTTTAGCCCAGGCTTTGTGCTATGGAGAGGCAATAACTCCATCCCTGGTCTTGACTGGTCTCGGAATCAAAGCGAGAGGCAACTGTTAGAACAGCGCAAATTGGCCTTATCAGTCACACTCGCTACCGCCATAGTTAAAAGTTATTATGCCTTTTTAAAGCACAAACTATCGTCTGACAAGACGGCAAGGTGCCAGTGGAATATGTATATGTATAAATCTCGGGATTACTTCAGTTCTGGGATTGGGACACTTTCAGTCTGCGACCCCACCAGTCCTCAGATACATATCTCTCTCTCAACCAACCAAGGGATGTTACCCTTTCAAATATCGTCCTGAATAAATGATGCAACTCCGGTATCTACAAACTCAATAACAAAAGTGTATTGTACAAAAAAAAAAGGAAAGTGAAGATAATGTAGATGTAGTGCAGATCTGTCTGGTGTGCTAGTTGCTACTAGATAGTTAGCTGAGGCAGCCAGATAAAGATGTCTTCATAGCACAATGCCAACGCCTCACACCACACATGGATGATACTTAGCCAGTGTCTCTCGCATCAAATCCTCAGTCTTTGACCAGATAGAACCTCCAAAGAGTTTACCTCAGATCAGGCTAATGGCCGTGGAACACCAGAGCATATGCTCAAATAGTACCATGAATGTTCATCTTCATCCTATCATGTAGGTGCCTCTATAAAAGGTTTGATTTATTCTGCAAGTTCGTTGGATTACCCACAGTAGCATCAACTCAACAATATATTGATTGAAACACAGTTCCTGAATTACAGTTTATCTAATCACACTGTCCAGTGCTAAATCAATATATTGAACCTTGTTCATTGCCAGAGTCACAACTGCCTAAAGTCTGTGGCTGCATTCATTATCAGGATCATAATCCATGCTTACGAAGTGTGGAATATCATCAATAGCAGATTGGTTGTCGAATAGATAATGAGTGGCACATCTGGACGATCACGCGAACAATATACTTGCCCAGACGTTGACTCTATCATAAACGGTTGATTAGTTCTCTTGGAGCTACTCTGAGTCTATATACGACTGACCGTGTAGTGGGCAGTATGATCACCTCCCATTGACTGGTTTGTCCAGACTGCTGATTCTGGCACAGAATGATGGTTTTACTGACTGTCCATCACTCCTCTCCCGGAAGGTAAAATCTGGAACAAAAGGACACAGGCAACCCTCGGTGAGAATCACGTGACCACTACTCATCATATGGGCCAGACATCATCTTTGTACTCAGAGAGTGAATCACCTCTCCAGGACGGGCGGTGGTTCAATTACAGACTATGCCTCAGGGTCAGGGAAAGAATAAGGTCTGGGGTCTGAAAGGCAGCTGATCAGCACATCTGTTTCCCTGGCATGGGGATGGAGTGAACCCACGGTAAATGGTCATGAGTGTTTGTGCACTAGTTCCCCATAGGAAGTCCTCCAATGACATACAGGGCTGGACGGTATACAGCACCCATAGGTAAGATGACCCCTAAAAAGGACCATTGGCAAAACCGCCTTCCATCCATTCCCAGGTGGTCATGCTTTCCCCAATTTATTTCCCCTTCAATCATCAGACATGTCTGTAGCATCTCTTGTCCTTCTCTCCCCTCCCCGTTGTTCTCCTCACAGGAACCCATTGTAGATAAAGACAGTATTCCCCTAGGGAAACCTTGAACATAAAGTGTATGAGGAAGGCAAAGAAAAAAAAACCCAGTAGATTCCCTGTCAAGAGAAGCGAACTTCGACACGCGCGGGATCGCTCAAATGCCCGTCAATTCGACCGCGGACATTCCCATTAGATTTGTCTTGACCGGCCGAGTCAGAGGATATATTACACGATAGGGTTCTAGTTACGCCGTTACCGACTTCCTGTTTTGTCGACTACGCCTGAGTAAAAAAGGCAGCGCAGTGGTGCCATTAATTCACCAACATCTCAGCCGCACCTATTTTCACACTAACCACTTCTGGCAGGCTAGACCCTGCATTCTACCTGCATTGTTTTCCTTACCACAGTTTACTGTTCAGAACTGGGTCAAATAGCAGGCCTGATGCAAACGGGGTCAAACAGCAGGCTTGCTTGCTGCAGCATTTACAAGCCCGCCCCCGACCTACGTGCAAACACGGCTGCATGAACTATGCAACATGGTGTATTTCGATTCAAGAATTACATCATTCTTACCTCTTCGTTTGGGCATGCAGTTAGAAGCATGGAACCTCAGTTCACCTGGAACATCGTCTACATGGTTTAAAGACCTTAGGAACCATTTCCTTCTGACAAACTGCAGCCAAACAGAAATTCGCCAGCTGCCAGACCTATCGGATTCTCCCAGCTGCTTGCCAGCCTACTCCGATTTCACAGTTAAAACCACTTCCGGTGTCTTTCTCTAGAACAATCCGGAATCCAAGGGCTAATTGTCTCTACTCCGTCAGGGGTAGATTTACATGGATTATCTCCTTTTGACCACTAGGTGGGTGTATATATATTGTGAACTGTGTTGCAGGCCGTGGGATCTCATGTGTCTGGTCCGTCCCTATCTCCTGATCGCCATTCTCCAGTCGCATTATGTGACATAGGCCCCCTCTTAAGAGAGTTGACCGTGTCGACTCTTGCTTCCTGGAGACTCGATCCTGGAGATCTACTCCTCCTCTTCAGGGACTGGATGCCTAGACAGAAAATCAGCTCCAACACTCTCCTTGCCGAGAATGTACTCCACTGTAAAGTGGTAGGGCTGAATTTTGTGCACATCCCATACAAGTGACAACATTCTCTCTCGACGGTCTAATAATTCCTTTCAGCCGGCAAATGTTTTCGACTGGCGTATGCCACGGGCCGCAACACAGACGCATCCTCCCTTCACATTAAGTGCATGTGCAATTTCCGGGAGATGGCTCTGCCCACCAAATGTTGATGGTCTGCCTATGCCCTCAAAAGGTAAGGCTTCCCCTTCAATTAGGCGATCTCACTGACAGCCTATATCATAATCATGATAGACACTAGTGTTGTCGTATCGCCTCTGTACGTTCGATCGACCCAATTTCGACTCGCGTAAGCGACGGCTCACAATACAGACGGATCGTCCCATCCTGACTGTAACAGTGTCTCCATACCCGCTTAATTTCCCCACGCTTTTCAACCGGGGTTTTGCGGTATTGTCCTCGTTGGACCGAATCGTCTTTCCCAAAACCCCTGGACTTTTGCTTCCAGGAACATCTCGGTCGATGTTGGATATGGTCAGCCAATCTTCGGTCGGAGTCCTGGGTATCTCGCGCCGTTCCCGACGTTACCCACCCCTTCTGAATTGGGCTACTAGCAAAGTTTTCCCTATGGGCCTCTCCCTGACTTGTGATTTCCCTCCTCTCTTCGGCTGGAAAATCTGACCTACCCGGTACGTTCCCATAGGCCCTCCTATGTAGTACTTGGGATTTCTGGTCTACGTCTAAACCCGTAACCCTTTTCACAATGGCTGCCATCACCCTAAGGTAAGAAGAATTTTCACCGGATCTCTCCTCATATTTCTGAAGGAGATGCCTAGGTAGACTTTTCAGTTCTTCCCCGATCCGGATTTCGTAGGTGGTCTTGGATACAACCTTTACCACAGGATAAGGTCCTTGCCATCCTACTTGGAGTATATTGGTCTCTGCTGGACCCCACACTAATACTCCGTTTCCCACCCTAAATGCTTCTTTACTCTTTGTCCGATTTTTGGGTGGTGCCTTCTGGCACTCTGGGCAAGACTTAACCCACCGGCGCACATCACCGGTCATTCCTGGCCAGCAATAATGGCAGGAAATCTGCTGCAACATCTCTCTGACACCAATATGTCGAGTTCCGGATATCTGACTACCGGATATGGTGTGCCCGCTCTGAAGAATGTGGGGACGGTTGGTTTCTGGGACCACTAACTGCTCGTGCAGTTTGTCTCCCCTTCCGGCTCTCCGATAAAGCAGCCGATTCCTCAGAAAGTACTGTCCCTGTCTTGGTGGGTCAGCACTTCTTTGCAGCTTCTTGTAGCAAGGATGCAATGTTGGGTCCTTCCTCTGGGCAGTATGCAATTCCCCTGACATCGGGTTGGTGCATAGCGAGTCTGCCTCTTCTTTCTTCCCTTTGGATCCAGTGGCTGCTGCTCCCATGTGGACGGGTTGCTTGGGTACCCCCAGGAACACGTACTTTGTGCCAAGGATCACGGGAAATAGGGGATCAGATAATACAGCTGCTGGAATAATGCCAGTGACGTACCTTGACTTAATCTCCACCTTGGCGATTGGCAGCGTCATGGCCACAGCACTCCTCATTGCAGGCTGTATCTCAATGGTCTCCCCTGTGAGTTGGTCTGGACGTACCAGGCTGGCATCAATTACGGCTTCCCCGTCTAATCCAGTGTCATAGAGACAGTTCACCTGCTGGCCGTTGACTTCGATCAGTTCGACCACAGATGGCCTCTCTTGGTCCAGAGTTCCTTCGACGACCTCGACTTTGTTGGTGGCAACCGGCTTTGGAGCCACGCGACAGGCCGCAAAGTGAGAGCCTTTCATTTTCAATCTGCAGTCTTTCGTGTTGTGAGAGGGCGACTTGCAGATCGAACACCACTTCTCAGACCATTGCCGTTTTGGTTGAGAGTTGAGTGGGCTCTGTCTTCCATCCTTCGTCTTCTCTGACTCTTCTCAGTTGATTTCTCATTAGATTCTACCTTCCGTGTTTGAGAGTTTTTAGTTTTCTTCTTATCTGTCTTATCCTGACTTTTGGGATTTTGGGGATGGGTTTCACTAGCCTCCCCATGAACTTCGACGAATCGTTCGGATAGCTTAGCCACGACGTCCACACGTTCCGCCCCTTGTTCCCCCAAGAAGGTTTTAAGAGGTTTCGACATATGTTTACGCATCTGGTCTACGATCATGAGTTCTTCGAGACTTTCGTAGTCATGAGCGAACCCAGCTAAATCCATCCATTTATTGAGGTAGGATTTGAGACGCAGACTATATGCGGCGAACAGCTCACCCGGCTCTCGTTTCTCGGATCGAAACTTCTTCCGGTAAGTGCGCGACGTGACTTCAAAACGTTTCAACAACGCGGTCTTCAACTTGTCGTAATTGTTCTCATGTCCTGGTGGCAGGCGAGAATAAACCTCGTAGCCTGTGCCTCGTAATCCCTGGGATAGCTTGAGATTCCATTTGTTACGCTCCAGACTCATAGCAACAGCCATGGCCTCGAAGCGTTGTAGGTACTGGTCAATCTTCTCCTTGTCCTCCTCGTAGATTGCTAGAGGAAACTTCATAGCATGGTAACTATGTCCACCTGCTGAAGTTGAGCCTGGGACTGAGGAACCTCTAACTGCACCCTCAGTTTCCCCATTAGATTGTCTCTTCAACTCAAGTTCCCTCATCCTGTACTCGTGCTCCCTTTTCTGAGCCTCCTGCTCTGCTTCCCGTTTCCTAGCAGCTTCCTCGACTTCCAGTTTCTTGGCTGCCTGCTCAGCTTCAAGTTCCATCCTTCTAGTGGCTTGCTCAGCCTTCTATCCTCTTAGCTTCTAACTCCATCTTCCTCAATTCCAATTCGGCCTTACGATCTTCTCTTTCCGCCTGACGGAAATCTCTTTCCAACCCCTGTATGTACTCTTGAAGCGCAGTACCTGACAGGCCAATTCCTTCACCTCTTGCTCGCAGTTCTGCCAGATCAAGTTTGGGAGTTGCCATGGCAAGTGCGGGTGTGAGTTGTGTAAATGCAAAATCAATAATGCAATAGATAAATAATCAATACAAAGATCGTATCTATACACACAAAACAGCACGCCACAAGCCAAAATATCAGTGTCAAGAGTGGAAATAGGACCAAAGACCTACGCAGACTTATGTAGAGATATTAGGAAGGTCGTATCCTATCAACAATCACCAGAGCTGAATCATTACCATCCCGGACGAGCCCCCATATTAAATGTCACATAGCTTCCCTGGGGTGAAGGGAACAGGCTATTGCATTTATTTATCAAGATCCATTCACACATATATCTCTATATTTATTTATATATGTATATGTATAAATCTCGGGATTACTTCAGTTCTGGGATTGGGACACTTTCAGTCTGCGACCCCACCAGTCCTCAGATACATATCTCTCTCTCAACCAACCAAGGGATGTTACCCTTTCAAATATCGTCCTGAATAAATGATGCAACTCCGGTATCTACAAACTCAATAACAAAAGTGTATTGTACAAAAAAAAGGAAAGTGAAGATAATGTAGATGTAGTGCAGATCTGTCTGGTGTGCTAGTTGCTACTAGATAGTTAGCTGAGGCAGCCAGATAAAGATGTCTTCATAGCACAATGCCAACGCCTCACACCACACATGGATGATACTTAGCCAGTGTCTCTCGCATCAAATCCTCAGTCTTTGACCAGATAGAACCTCCAAAGAGTTGACCTCAGATCAGGCTAATGGCCGTGGAACACCAGAGCATATGCTCAAATAGTACCATGAATGTTCATCTTCATCCTATCATGTAGGTGCCTCTATAAAAGGTTTGATTTATTCTGCAAGTTCGTTGGTTTACCCACAGTAGCATCAACTCAACAATATATTGATTGAAACACAGTTCCTGAATTACAGTTTATCTAATCACACTGTCCAGTGCTAAATCAATATATTGAACCTTGTTCATTGCCAGAGTCACAACTGCCTAAAGTCTGTGGCTGCATTCATTATCAGGATCATAATCCATGCTTACGAAGTGTGGAATATCATCAATAGCAGAGTGGTTGTCGAATAGATAATGAGTGGCACATCTGGACGATCACACGAACAATATACTTGCCCAGACGTTGACTCTATCATAAACGGTTGATTAGTTCTCTTGGAGCTACTCTGAGTCTATAGACGACTGACCGTGTAGTGGGCAGTATGATCACCTCCCATTGACTGGTTTGTCCAGACTGCTGATTCTGGCACAGAATGATGGTTTTACTGACTGTCCATCACTCCTCTCCGGAAGGTAAAATCTGGAACAAAAGGACACAGGCAACCCTCGGTGAGAATCACGTGACCACTACTCATCATATGGGCCAGACATCATCTTTGTACTCAGAGAGTGAATCACCTCTCCAGGACGGGCGGTGGTTCAATTACAGGCTATGCCTCAGGGTCAGGGAAAGAATAAGGTCTGGGGTCTGAAAGGCAGCTGATCAGCACATCTGTTTCCCTGGCATGGGGATGGAGTGAACCCACGGTAAATGGTCATGAGTGTTTGTGCACTAGTTCCCCATAGGAAGTCCTCCAATGACATACAGGGCTGGACGGTATACAGCACCCATAGGTAAGATGGCCCCCGAACGAGGGCCGTCGGCAAAACCGCCTTCCATCCATTCCCAGGTGGTCATGCTTTCCCCAATTTATTTCCCCTTCAATCATCAGACATGTCTGTAGCATCTCTTGTCCTTCTCTCCCCTCCCCGTTGTTCTCCTCACAGGAACCCATTGTAGATTAAGACAGTATTCCCCTAAGGAACCTTGAACATAAAGTGTATGAGGAAGGCAAAGAAAAAACCTCATTAGTTTCCCCGTCAAGAGAAGCGAACTTCGACAAGCGCGGGATCGCTCAAATGCCCGTCAATTCGACCGCGGACATTCCCATTAGATTTGTCTTGACCGGCCGAGTCAGAGGATATATTACACGATAGGGTTCTAGTTACGCCGTTACCGACTTCCTGTTTTGTCGACTACGCCTGAGTAAAAAGGCAGCGCAGTGGTGCCATGAATTCACCAACATCTCAGCCGCACCTATTTTCACACTAACCACTTCTGGCAGGCCAGACCCTGCATTCTACCTGCATTGTTTTCCTTACCACAGTTTACTGTTCAGAACTGGGTCAAATAGCAGGCCTGATGCAAACGGGGTCAAACAACAGGCTTGCTTGCTGCAGCATTTACAAGCCCGCCCCCGACCTACGTGCAAACACGGCTGCATGAACTATGCAACATGGTGTATTTCGATTCAAGAATTACATCATTCTTACCTCTTCGTTTGGGCATGCAGTTAGAAGCATGGAACCTCAGTTCACCTGGAACATCGTCTACATGGTTTAAAGACCTTAGGAACCATTTCCTTCTGACAAACTGCAGCCAAACAGAAATTCGCCAGCTGCCAGACCTATCGGATTCTCCCAGCTGCTTGCCAGCCTACTCCGATTTCACAGTTAAAACCACTTCCGGTGTCTTTCTCTAGAACAATCCGGAATCCAAGGGCTAATTGTCTCTACTCCGTCAGGGGTAGATTTACATGGATTATCTCCTTTTGACCACTAGGTGGGTGTATATATATTGTGAACTGTGTTGCAGGCCGTGAGATCTCATGTGTCTGGTCCGTCCCTATCTCCTGATCGCCATTCTCCAGTCGCATTATGTGACATAGGCCCCCTCTTAAGAGAGTTGACCGTGTCGACTCTTGCTTCCTGGAGACTCGATCCTGGAGATCTACTCCTCCTCTTCAGGGACTGGATGCCTAGACAGAAAATCAGCTCCAACACTCTCCTTGCCGAGAATGTACTCCACTGTAAAGTGGTAGGGCTGAATTTTGTGCACAGTCCCATACAAGTGACAACATTCTCTCTTCGACGGTCTAATAATTCCTTTCAGCCGGCAAATGTTTTCGACTGGCGTATGCCACGGGCCGCAACACAGACGCATCCTCCCTTCACATTAAGCGCATGTGCAATTTCCGGGAGATGGCTCTGCCCACCAAATGTTGATGGTCTGCCTATGCCCTCAAAAGGTAAGGCTTCCCCTTCAATTAGGCGATCTCACTGACAGCCTATATCATAATCATGATAGACACTAGTGTTGTCGTATCGCCTCTGTACGTTCGGTCGACCCAATTTCGACTCGCGTAAGCGACGGCTCACAATACAGACGGATCGTCCCATCCTGACTGTAACAATGTCTCCATACCCGCTTAATTTCCCCACGCTTTTCAACCGGGGTTTTGCGGTATTGTCCTCGTTGGACCGAATCGTCTTTCCCAAAACCCCTGGACTTTTGCTTCCAGGAACATCTCGGTCGATGTTGGATATGGTCAGCCAATCTTCGGTCGGAGTCCTGGGTATCTCGCGCCGTTCCCGACGTTACCCACCCCTTCTGAATTGGGCTACTAGCGAAGTTTTCACTATGGGCCTCTCCCTGACTTGTGATTTCCCTCCTCTCTTCGGCTGGAAAATCTGACCTACCCGGTGCGTTCCCATAGGCCCTCCTATGTAGTACTTGGGATCTCTGGTCTTCGTCTGGACCCGTAACCCCTTTCACAATGGCTGCCATCACCCTAAGGTAAGAAGATTTTTCACCGGATCTCTCCTCATATTTCTGAAGGAGATGCCTAGGTAGACTTTTCAGTTCTTCCCCGATCCGGATTTCGTAGGTGGTCTTGGATACAACCTTTACCACAGGATAAGGTCCTTGCCATCCTACTTGGAGTATATTGGTCTCTGCTGGACCCCACACTAATACTCCGTTTCCCACCCTAAATGCTTCTTTACTCTTTGTCCGATTTTTGGGTGGTGCCTTCTGGCACTCTGGGCAAGACTTAACCCACCGGCGCACATCACCGGTCATTCCTGGCCAGCAATAATGGCAGGAAATCTGCTGCAACATCTCTCTGACACCAATATGTCGAGTTCCGGATATCTGACTACCGGATATGGTGTGCCCGCTCTGAAGAATGTGGGGACGGTTGGTTTCTGGGACCACTAACTGCTCGTGCAGTTTGTCTCCCCTTCCGGCTCTCCGATAAAGCAGCCGATTCCTCAGAAAGTACTGTCCCTGTCTTGGTGGGTCAGCACTTCTTTGCAGCTTCTTGTAGCAAGGACGCAATGTTGGGTCCTTCCTCTGGGCAGTATGCAATTCCCCTGACATCGGGTTGGTGCATAGCGAGTCTGCCTCTTATTTCTTCCCTTTGGATCCAGTGGCTGCTGCTCCCATGTGGACGGGTTGCTTGGGTACACCCAGGAACACGTACTTTGTGCCAAGGATCACGGGAAATAGGGGATCAGATAATACAGCTGCTGGAATAATGCCAGTGACGTACCTTGACTTAATCTCCACCTTGGCGATTGGCAGCGTCATGGCCACAGCACTCCTCATTGCAGGCTGTATCTCAATGGTCTCCCCTGTGAGTTGGTCTGGACGTACCAGGCTGGCATCAATTACGGCTTCCCCGTCTAATCCAGTGTCATAGAGACAGTTCACCTGCTGGCCGTTGACTTCGATCAGTTCGACCACAGATGGCCTCTCTTGGTCCAGAGTTCCTTCGACGACCTCGACTTTTTCGGTGGCAACCGGCTTTGGAGCCACGCGACAGGCCGCAAAGTGAGAGCCTTTCATTTTTAATCTGCAGTCTTTCGTGTTGTGAGAGGGCGACTTGCAGATCGAACACCACTTCTCAGACCATTGCCGTTTTGGTTGACAGTTGAGTGGGCTCTGTCTTCCATCCTTCGTCTTCTCTGGACTCTTCTCAGTTGATTTCTCATTAGATTCTACCTTCCGTGTTTGAGAGTTTTTAGTTTTCTTCTTATCTGTCTTATCCTGACTTTTGGGATTTTGGGGATGGGTTTCACTAGCCTCCCCATGAACTTCGACGAATCGTTCGGATAGCTTAGCCACGACGTCCACACGTTCCGCCCCTTGTTCCCCCAAGAAGGTTTTAAGAGGTTTCGACATATGTTTACGCATCTGGTCTACGATCATGAGTTCTTCGAGACTTTCGTAGTCATGAGCGAACCCAGCTAAATCCATCCATTTATTGAGGTAGGATTTGAGACGCAGACTATATGCGGCGAACAGCTCACCCGGCTCTCGTTTCTCGGATCGAAACTTCTTCCGGTAAGTGCGCGACGTGACTTCAAAACGTTTCAACAACGCGGTCTTCAACTCGTCGTAATTGTTCTCATGTCCTGGTGGCAGGCGAGAATAAACCTCGTAGCCTGTCCCGCGTAATCCCTGGGATAGCTTGAGATTCCATTTGTTACGCTCCAGACCCATAGCAACAGCCATGGCCTCGAAGCGTTGTAGGTACTGGTCAATCTTCTCCTTGTCCTCCTCGTAGATTGCTAGAGGAAACTTCATAGCATGGTAACTATGTCCACCTGCTGAAGTTGAGCCTGGGACTGAGGAACCTCCAACTGCACCCTCAGTTTCCCCATTAGATTGTCTCTTCAACTCAAGTTCCCTCATCCTGTACTCGTGCTCCCTTTTCTGAGCCTCCTGCTCTGCTTCCCGTTTCCTAGCAGCTTCCTCGACTTCCAGTTTCTTGGCTGCCTGCTCAGCTTCAAGTTCCCTCCTTCTAGTGGCTTGCTCAGCTTCTATCCTCTTAGCTTCTAACTCCATCTTCCTCAATTCCAATTCGGCCTTACGATCTTCTCTTTCCGCCTGATGGAAATCTCTTTCCAACCCCTGTATGTACTCTTGAAGCGCAGTACCTGACAGGCCAATTCCTTCACCTCTTGCTCGCAGTTCTGCCAGATCAAGTTTGGGAGTTGCCATGGCAAGTGCGGGTGTGAGTTGTGTAAATGCAAAATCAATAATGCAATAGATAAATAATCAATACAAAGATCTTATCTATACACACAAAACAGCACGCCACAAGCCAAAATATCAGTGTCAAGAGTGGAAATAGGACCAAAGACCTACGCAGACTTATGTAGAGATATCAGGAAGGTCGTATCCTATCAACAATCACCAGAGCTGAATCATTACCATCCCGGACGAGCCCCCATATTAAATGTCACATAGCTTCCCTGGGGTGAAGGGAACAGGCTATTGCATTTATTTATCAAGATCCATTCACACATATATCTCTATATTTATTTATATATGTATATGTATAAATCTCGGGATTACTTCAGTTCTGGGATTGGGACACTTTCAGTCTGCGACCCCACCAGTCCTCAGATACATATCTCTCTCTCAACCAACCAAGGGATGTTACCCTTTCAAATATCGTCCTGAATAAATGATGCAACTCCGGTATCTACAAACTCAATAACAAAAGTGTATTGTACAAAAAAGGAAAGTGAAGATAATGTAGATGTAGTGCAGATCTGTCTGGTGTGCTAGTTGCTACTAGATAGTTAGCTGAGGCAGCCAGATAAAGATGTCTTCATAGCACAATGCCAACGCCTCACACCACACATGGATGATACTTAGCCAGTGTCTCTCGCATCAAATCCTCAGTCTTTGACCAGATAGAACCTCCAAAGAGTTGACCTCAGATCAGGCTAATGGCCGTGGAACACCAGAGCATATGCTCAAATAGTACCATGAATGTTCATCTTCATCCTATCATGTAGGTGCCTCTATAAAAGGTTTGATTTATTCTGCAATTTCGTTGGGTTACCCACAGTAGCATCAACTCAACAATATATTGATTGAAACACAGTTCCTGAATTACAGTTTATCTAATCACACTGTCCAGTGCTAAATCAATATATTGAACCTTGTTCATTGCCAGAGTCACAACTGCCTAAAGTCTGTGGCTGCATTCATTATCAGGATCATAATCCATGCTTACGAAGTGTGGAATATCATCAATAGCAGAGTGGTTGTCGAATAGATAATGAGTGGCACATCTGGACGATCACACGAACAATATACTTGCCCAGACGTTGACTCTATCATAAACGGTTGATTAGTTCTCTTGGAGCTACTCTGAGTCTATAGACGACTGACCGTGTAGTGGGCAGTATGATCACCTCCCATTGACTGGTTTGTCCAGACTGCTGATTCTAGCACATAATGATGGTTTTACTGACTGTCCATCACTCCTCTCCGGAAGGTAAAATCTGGAACAAAAGGACACAGGCAACCCTCGGTGAGAATCACGTGACCACTACTCATCATATGGGCCAGACATCATCTTTGTACTCAGAGAGTGAATCACCTCTCCAGGACGGGCGGTGGTTCAATTACAGGCTATGCCTCAGGGTCAGGGAAAGAATAAGGTCTGGGGTCTGAAAGGCAGCTGATCAGCACATCTGTTTCCCTGGCATGGGGATGGAGTGAACCCACGGTAAATGGTCATGAGTGTTTGTGCACTAGTTCCCCATAGGAAGTCCTCCAATGACATACAGGGCTGGACGGTATACAGCACCCATAGGTAAGATGGCCCCCGAACGAGGGCCGTCGGCAAAACCGCCTTCCATCCATTCCCAGGTGGTCATGCTTTCCCCAATTTATTTCCCCTTCAATCATCAGACATGTCTGTAGCATCTCTTGTCCTTCTCTCCCCTCCCCGTTGTTCTCCTCACAGGAACCCATTGTAGATTAAGACAGTATTCCCCTAAGGAAACCTTGAACATAAAGTGTATGAGGAAGGCAAAGAAAAAACCCCAGTAGTTTCCCTGTCAAGAGAAGCGAACTTCGACACGCGCGGGATCGCTCAAATGCCCGTCAATTCGACCGCGGACATTCCCATTAGATTTGTCTTGACCGGCCGAGTCAGAGGATATATTACACGATAGGGTTCTAGTTACGCCGTTACCGACTTCCTGTTTTGTCGACTACGCCTGAGTAAAAAAGGCAGCGCAGTGGTGCCATTAATTCACCAACATCTCAGCCGCACCTATTTTCACACTAACCACTTCTGGCAGGCCAGACCCTGCATTCTACCTGCATTGTTTTCCTTACCACAGTTTACTGTTCAGAACTGGGTCAAATAGCAGGCCTGATGCAAACGGGGTCAAACAACAGGCTTGCTTGCTGCAGCATTTACAAGCCCGCCCCCGACCTACGTGCAAACACGGCTGCATGAACTATGCAACATGGTGTATTTCGATTCAAGAATTACATCATTCTTACCTCTTCGTTTGGGCATGCAGTTAGAAGCATGGAACCTCAGTTCACCTGGAACATCGTCTACATGGTTTAAAGACCTTAGGAACCATTTCCTTCTGACAAACTGTAGCCAAACAGAAATCCGCCAGCTGCCAGACCTATCGGATTCTCCCAGCTGCTTGCCAGCCTACTCCGATTTCACAGTTAAAACCACTTCCGGTGTCTTTCTCTAGAACAATCCGGAATCCAAGGGCTAATTGTCTCTACTCCGTCAGGGGTAGATTTACATGGATTATCTCCTTTTGACCACTAGGTGGGTGTATATATATTGTGAACTGTGTTGCAGGCCGTGAGATCTCATGTGTCTGGTCCGTCCCTATCTCCTGATCGCCATTCTCCAGTCGCATTATGTGACATAGAGAGAGTTGACCGTGTCGACTCTTGCTTCCTGGAGACTCGATCCTGGAGATCTACTCCTCCTCTTCAGGGACTGGATGCCTAGACAGAAAATCAGCTCCAACACTCTCCTTGCCGAGAATGTACTCCACTGTAAAGTGGTAGGGCTGAATTTGTGCACATCCCATTACAAGTGACAACATTCTCTCTCGACGGTCTAATAATTCCTTTCAGCCGGCAAATGTTTTCGACTGGTGTATGCCACGGGCCGCAACACAGACGCATCCTCCCTTCACATTAAGCGCATGTGCAATTTCCGGGAGATGGCTCTGCCCACCAAATGTTGATGGTCTGCCTATGCCCTCAAAAGGTAAGGCTTCCCCTTCAATTAGGCGATCTCACCGACAGCCTATATCATAAGTCATGATAGACACTAGTGTTGTCGTATCGCCTTGGTACGTTCGGTCGACCCAATTTCGACTCGCGTAAGCGACAGGCTCACAATACAGACGGATCGTCCCATCCTGACTGTAACAAGTGTCTCCATACCCGCTTAATTTCCCCACGCTTTTCAACCGGGGTTTTGCGGTATTGTCCTCGTTGGACCGAATCGTCTTTCCCAAAACCCCTGGACTTTTGCTTCCAGGAACATCTCGGTCGATGTTGGATATGGTCAGCCAATCTTCGGTCGGAGTCCTGGGTATCTCGCGCCGTTCCCGACGTTACCCACCCCTTCTGAATTGGGCTACTAGCGAAGCTTTTCCCTATGGGCCTCTCCCTGACTTGTAATTTCCCTCCTCTCTTCGGCTGGAAAATCTGACCTACCCGGTACGTTCCCATAGGCCCTCCTATGTAGTACTTGGGATTTCTGGTCTACGTCTGAACCCGTAACCCTTTTCACAATGGCTGCCATCACCCTAAGGTAAGAAGATTTTTCACCGGATCTCTCCTCATATTTCTGAAGGAGATGCCTAGGTAGACTTTTCAGTTCTTCCCCGATCCGGATTTCGTAGGTGGTCTTGGATACAACCTTTACCACAGGATACGGTCCTTGCCATCCTACTTGGAGTATATTGGTCTCTGCTGGACCCCACACTAATACTCCGTTTCCCACCCTAAATGCTTCTTTACTCTTTGTCCGATTTTTGGGTGGTGCCTTCTGGCACTCTGGGCAAGACTTAACCCACCGGCGCACATTACCGGTCATTCCTGGCCAGCAATAATGGCAGGAAATCTGCTGCAACATCTCTCTGACACCAATATGTCGAGTTCCGGATATCTGACTACCGGATATGGTGTGCCCGCTCTGAAGAATGTGGGGACGGTTGGTTTCTGGGACCACTAACTGCTCGTGCAGTTTGTCTCCCCTTCCGGCTCTCCGATAAAGCAGCCGATTCCTCAGAAAGTACTGTCCCTGTCTTGGTGGGTCAGCACTTCTTTGCAGCTTCTTGTAGCAAGGACGCAATGTTGGGTCCTTCCTCTGGGCAGTATGCAATTCCCCTGACATCGGGTTGGTGCATAGCGAGTCTGCCTCTTATTTCTTCCCTTTGGATCCAGTGGCTGCTGCTCCCATGTGGACGGGTTGCTTGGGTACACCCAGGAACACGTACTTTGTGCCAAGGATCACGGGAAATAGGGGATCAGATAATACAGCTGCTGGAATAATGCCAGTGACGTACCTTGACTTAATCTCCACCTTGGCGATTGGCAGCGTCATGGCCACAGCACACCTCATTGCAGGCTGTATCTCAATGGTCTCCCCTGTGAGTTGGTCTGGACGTACCAGGCTGGCATCAATTACGGCTTCCCCGTCTAATCCAGTGTCATAGAGACAGTTCACCTGCTGGCCGTTGACTTCGATCAGTTCGACCACAGATGGCCTCTCTTGGTCCAGAGTTCCTTCGATGACCTCGACTTTGTCGGTGGCAACCGGCTTTGGAGCCACGCGACAGACCGCAAAGTGAGAGCCTTTCATTTTCAATCTGCAGTCTTTCGTGTTGTGAGAGGGCGACTTGCAGATCGAACACCACTTCTCAGACCATTGCCGTTTTGGTTGAGAGTTGAGTGGGCTCTGTCTTCCATCCTTCGTCTTCTCTGAACTCTTTTCAGTTGATTTCTCATTAGATTCTACCTTCCGTGTTTGAGAGTTTTTAGTTTTCTTCTTATCTGTCTTATCCTGACTTTTGGGATTTTGGGGATGGGTTTCACTAGCCTCCCCATGAACTTCGACGAATCGTTCGGATAGCTTAGCCACGACGTCCACACGTTCCGCCCCTTGTTCCCCCAAGAAGGTTTTAAGAGGTTTCGACATATGTTTACGCATCTGGTCTACGATCATGAGTTCTTCGAGACTTTCGTAGTCATGAGCGAACCCAGCTAAATCCATCCATTTATTGAGGTAGGATTTGAGACGCAGACTATATGCGGCGAGCAGCTCACCTGGCTCTCGTTTCTCGGATCGAAACTTCTTCCGGTAAGTGCGCGACGTGACTTCAAAATGTTTCAACAACGCGGTCTTCAACTCGTCGTAATTGTTCTCATGTCCTGGTGGCAGGCGAGAATAAACCTCGTAGCCTGTGCCTCGTAATCCCTGGGATAGCTTGAGATTCTATTTGTTACGCTCCAGACCCATAGCAACAGCCATGGCCTCGAAGCGTTGTAGGTACTGGTCAATCTTCTCCTTGTCCTCCTCGTAGATTGCTAGAGGAAACTTCATAGCATGGTAACTATGTCCACCTGCTGAAGTTGAGCCTGGGACTGAGGAACCTCCAACTGCACCCTCAGTTTCCCCATTAGATTGTCTCTTCAACTCAAGTTCCCTCATCCTGTACTCGTGCTCCCTTTTCTGAGCCTCCTGCTCTGCTTCCCGTTTCCTAGCAGCTTCCTCCACTTCCAGTTTCTTGGCTGCCTGCTCAGCTTCAAGTTCCCTCCTTCTAGTGGCTTGCTCAGCTTCTATCCTCTTAGCTTCTAACTCCATCTTCCTCAATTCCAATTCGGCCTTACGATCTTCTCTTTCCGCCTGATGGAAATCTCTTTCCAACCCCTGTATGTACTCTTGAAGCGCAGTACCTGACAGGCCAATTCCTTCACCTCTTGCTCGCAGTTCTAGCCAGATCAAGTTTGGGAGTTGCCATGGCAAGTGCTGGTGTGAGTTGTGTAAATGCAAAATCAATAATGCAATAGATAAATAATCAATACAAAGATCTTATCTATACACACAAAACAGCACGCCACAAGCCAAAATATCAGTGTCAGAGAGTGGAAATAGGACCAAAGACCTACTGCAGACTTATGTAGAGATATTAGGAAAGGTCGTATCCTATCAACAATCACCAGAGCTGAATCATTACCATCCCGGACGAGCCCCCATATTAAATGTCACATAGCTTCCCTGGGGTGAAGGGAACAGGCTATTGCATTTATTTATCAAGATCCATTCACACATATATCTCTATATTTATTTATATATGTATATGTATAAATCTCGGGATTACTTCAGTTCTGGGATTGGGACACTTTCAGTCTGCGACCCCACCAGTCCTCAGATACATATCTCTCTCAACCAACCAAGGGATGTTACCCTTTCAAATATCGTCCTGAATAAATGATGCAACTCCGGTATCTACAAACTCAATAACAAAAGTGTATTGTACAAAAAAAAAGGAAAGTGAAGATAATGTAGATGTAGTGCAGATCTGTCTGGTGTGCTAGTTGCTACTAGATAGTTAGCTGAGGCAGCCAGATAAAGATGTCTTCATAGCACAATGCCAACGCCTCACACCACACATGGATGATACTTAGCCAGTGTCTCTCGCATCAAATCCTCAGTCTTTGACCAGATAGAACCTCCAAAGAGTTGACCTCAGATCAGGCTAATGGCCGTGGAACACCAGAGCATATGCTCAAATAGTACCATGAATGTTCATCTTCATCCTATCATGTAGGTGCCTCTATAAAAGGTTTGATTTATTCTGCAATTTCGTTGGGTTACCCACAGTAGCATCAACTCAACAATATATTGATTGAAACACAGTTCCTGAAATTACAGTTTATCTAATCACACTGTCCAGTGCTAAATCAATATATTGAACCTTGTTCATTGCCAGAGTCACAACTGCCTAAAGTCTGTGGCTGCATTCATTATCAGGATCATAATCCATGCTTACGAAGTGTTGAATATCAATAGCAGATTGGTTGTCGAATAGATAATGAGTGGCACATCTGGACGATCACACGAAACAATATACTTGCCCAGACGTTGACTCTATCATAAACGGTTGATTAGTTCTCTTGGAGCTACTCTGAGTTTATATACGACTGATCGTGTAGTGGGCAGTATGATCACCTCCCATTGACTGGTTTGTCCAGACTGCTGATTCTGGCACAGAATGATGGTTTTACTGACTGTCCATCACTCCTCTCCGGAAGGTAAAATCTGGAACAAAAGGACACAGGCAACCCTCGGTGAGAATCACGTGACCACTACTCATCATATGGGCCAGACATCATCTTTGTACTCAGAGAGTGAATCACCTCTCCAGGACGGGCGGTGGTTCAATTACAGGCTATGCCTCAGGGTCAGGGAAAGAATAAGGTCTGGGGTCTGAAAGGCAGCTGATCAGCACATCTGTTTCCCTGGCATGGGGATGGAGTGAACCCACGGTAAATGGTCATGAGTGTTTGTGCACTAGTTCCCCATAGGAAGTCCTCCAATGACATACAGGGCTGGACGGTATACAGCACCCATAGGTAAGATGACCCCTAAAAAGGACCGTTGGCAAAACCGCCTTCCATCCATTCCCAGGTGGTCATGCTTTCCCCAATTTATTTCCCCTTCAATCATCAGACATGTCTGTAGCATCTCTTGTCCTTCTCTCCCCTCCCCGTTGTTCTCCTCACAGGAACCCATTGTAGATAAGACAGTATTCCCCTAAGGAAACCTTGAACATAAAGTGTATGAGGAAGGCAAAGAAAAAAAACCCAGTAGTTTCCCTGTCAAGAGAAGCGAACTTCGACACGCGCGGGATCGCTCAAATGCCCGTCAATTCGACCGCGGACATTCCCATTAGATTTGTCTTGACCGGCCGAGGTCAGAGGATATATTACACGATAGGGTTCTAGTTACGCCGTTACCGACTTCCTGTTTTGTCGACTACGCCTGAGTAAAAAAGGCAGCGCAGTGGTGCCATTAATTCACCAATATCTCAGCCGCACCTATTTTCACACTAACCACTTCTGGCAGGCTAGACCCTGCATTCTACCTGCATTGTTTTCCTTACCACAGTTTACTGTTCAGAACTGGGTCAAATAGCAGGCCTGATGCAAACGGGGTCAAACAACAGGCTTGCTTGCTGCAGCATTTACAAGCCCGCCCCCGACCTACGTGCAAACACGGCTGCATGAACTATGCAACATGGTGTATTTCGATTCAAGAATTACATCATTCTTACCTCTTCGTTTGGGCATGCAGTTAGAAGCATGGAACCTCAGTTCACCTGGAACATCGTCTACATGGTTTAAAGACCTTAGGAACCATTTCCTTCTGACAAACTGCAGCCAAACAGAAATTCGCCAGCTGCCAGACCTATCGGATTCTCCCAGCTGCTTGCCAGCCTACTCCGAGTTCACAGTTAAAACCACTTCCGGTGTCTTTCTCTAGAACAATCCGGAATCCAAGGGCTAATTGTCTCTACTCCGTCAGGGGTAGATTTACATGGATTATCTCCTTTTGACCACTAGGTGGGTGTATATATATATTGTGAACTGTGTTGCAGGCCGTGGGATCTCATGTGTCTGGTCCGTCCCTATCTCCTGATCGCCATTCTCCAGTCGCATTATGTGACACATAGGATGTCTTTCATAATCTCAGAATACTTATCAATACATCTTGAATTAGTCTATGTAGTGTGAGCGAATACCCCGGGCCCATCACAAACAAAATTATTTTATATATTGGGCATGCTATTACCATCTAACTCCAAGATGACGTGTAGCCCTGGCCTCCTCCAATTCAGAGACTGGGGTCTAATCTGCCTGAGATCCAATGCCCCTCCAGGCATTCTTGGCAGTCCCTCATCCCCACCCTTCTCCATGCTTCTCCACACTGGGTGGGGTACGTGTGGGTTCCGGAACTATCCTACTCTTCTCCAAGCATCGTAGTGTATGATTTGCCTCTCTCTTTTATACTTGACCTTTACTACTTTGAACTCTTGTCTCCTAGACTGCTTCTACTTGCTGACTCGATTCCATTTACTAAGCTTGAGAGAATCTTGTGCTACTGACCACTTCCCTTCAGTTGAACAAATCATTCCGCTTTTTACTGCCGTAGCTTCTGTTGTATCTTCATCTTCTATATCATACTCTCATCAATTTCATTAATTATTCCAATAATAAGTATCCTATACGTCTAATCAATTTCTTCTTAAATTAATCAAAATCAATCAACAATATCAATAAATGCAACATAATAGTAGCTATCAACACAAAATATATGTCTCAATCAATTAATTAATTAATAATATATGTAATCAACCAATAAATCATTATATTATCCTTACCAAAATTACCTTCTATTTACATCCGTATTTCACAATATTCATTAATAAGTATCAATAATAACTATGGAATGGTAATAATAATTATATAATACATAACATCCATCATATAACTATATAATATATAATACTAGCTGACCCGGCCCGGCTTCGCCCAGGCCCTGGCGGGGATCTATCTATCTATCTATCTGTCTGTCTGTCTGCTTGTCTGTCTGTCTGACCCGGCCCGGCTTCGCCCAGCTCTTGAGCACAACCCACTACTGGCAACTCCGATCACATTCCGGTATGAACCTAAGGCCTATCCACGTCAATATGGAAGCACTATACTCGAGTTTCGCCCTCGTTTGAGCTCGTCAGTAGTGCATATCCCTGACCGGATCCGGAAACAGTCCCGGATCACGCGTGTGAAGCGGGTGTGTAACCACGCGGCACACACTGGACACACCAAATTATCACAACAGAATATCACAACGCTACCCATCGTAGGCTATGCTCAAGATTGCCCAATCGCTGCGACCGACGTCCGTCAATCGATGGGACCCGAACGACCAGGACTTCTCACTGGCAAGGAACACCAGGCCTCCTAAATCCAGTAAGCAATAATCAATTGATTATGTGGTTGTTTCGGGATTTGAAATTTAAATATTGAGCACAACCCACTACTAGCAACGCCGATCACATTCCGGTATGAACCTAAGGCCTATCCACGTCAATATGGAAGCACTATACTCGAGTTTCGCCCTCGTTTGAGCTTGTCAGTAGTGCATATCCCTGACCGGATCCGGAAACAGTCCCGGATCACGCGTGTGAAGCAGGTGTGTAACCACGCGGCACACACTGGACACACCAAATTATCACAACAGAATATCACAACACTACCCATCGTAGGCTATGCTCGTAGGCTTGACGGACGTCGGTCGCAGTGATTGGGCAATCTTGAGCATAGCCTACGATGGGTAGCGTTGTGATAATTTGATAATAAAATCCCAAAACAACCACATAATCAATAGATAGAATGATAGTAGAAAATATGATTGGAAGAGATCTATCTAAAGTAAACTTACCAAGATATCACGAACAGCCAATAAATGGTGTGCGGTGGGTTGACTGCAAACGATATGCAACTAACTTTCTATCACAAAAAATTACTTTTTTTTATAAACGAACGAAAATCTTTCACAGGCCCGTCCTACATTCTGCCCTTCTTCTATATTTCCTCTCACACATTCTTTCATTCAACATCACTTTTGAAGCAATTCTTTGACAACGGTCATCAGAAATACCCAATGTGGGTGTAACGCGCCATACATATGAGAATGTTAAAAAAAAATTAATGTGCTGTTGAAGCAAAATAAAAAGATGAGTTAGAAAATTTTCACTATTTAAATAGATGCAATATTTTTATGAAAACTATGAAAATGCCTTAAAGATTATATCATTATTTATTATAACTCATATGCCTGTAAATAACTATGGACAAAGAGTTTATAAATCTTTGAAAATGATGCAACAATCTATATATAGAGTAATAGGAATGTTATTAAAAGTTATGCCCCTTGAAATAACTTTTCTTATGTTATATCCCCTTGCTATATTGAAATGACAATGTAAATTTAATTATTAAATTTTCAAAGTAAATACTATTTTAGTTAGTAAAACACTATGACAGTCGGTTGCACAGGAATGAAAAGAAGACGTGTAGAAAATTTCATCTCAATCGGATGGACCGTTATCGAACACAGCCAATACACCTCCACATACCTACCCACAAACACACATAAATTCTGTTTTATATATATAGATAATACTATATTTGCAATAATATCAACCATTGCTTATAATTTAATTTCTCTATTCCATAAAGTAATTACTAATCAATCTTTACATCATTACCAAGTCATCCTCATATAGCAATACAGCTTCCTTCCCAATAACATCTCTTCTTAAATTTCAATTCTAACTCAACCTGTATGGCTATGTGGCACCATGACCAAGTGTTAGTAGGACATGCAATCAATCAACAACATATTTACATAGGTTAGTTCTGTACAGTAAGTTAATCCATAGTGCCTACATACATGAGTGAGTATTCATCTGCCACTAAACCGCATTTATATTAACATTCTGTAATGTGAGACTGCCATCACACAGCGAGCACATAACCATCTCACCAGGTATTAGCAAGCCTGATGCCAATACCAATATGGTTTTACCTATCCACTACTGTTATCAATCGCAAAATCTATCAAAATTAAAAAATATAAACCCAATAAATTTCGAAATCATTTGTACCGCCGGTCTCCGCCATGGATTATCATTTAGCGCATTCATTCCATTCAGATCAAACAACATAACTGTCACATAAAATCTTGGAGGTCGATCGATGACAGAATGTTGCGCCAAACATCTACAAACAGCCGGCATCCTTTAATGTGTGGTTGATCGAGGGAAGACTATCGCGCCTTACATCTGCAGGCGGCAGCCATCCTTTGATGTGGTAGATGGACTGTCGGGATGTAGGTCGGCAGGATCTTTTGTTGTGGGGACAAGAATTCTCTAGATTACAGACCGGTAAGACGTTTTGAAGTACCAGGATGATTCCCCAGATGGAAGGGACAGCCAGTCAGTTGTTGACATTAAGTCGAAAACGGAGAGAGAAAAATAGCTTCTAGACTGTCTAGTGTCTGGACAGTTTTGTGACGTCACTCAGACCCAGTATTAAAACCGGTGGGATAAACAACTTTGGGGAAGTCGACCAAATGTTGTGAAACAACTAAGACGTGTGTGTTATTCTGAGTTCGATTCTGGAGAGGGACTACAGTGTCTTCTGTCGATTTACATTGCGGACATGTTACCTTCGTGTGATTTAGTAGTCCCAATTTTCAAACCGGAATAAATATATGGTAATTAATGCAATAAACCTACATTAGATTATTCTTAGGAATCGAGTGTAGTAATGTGCATTGATAGAACGTATTATAAGAGTGTTATCTAAGGCTGGTATTTCTTCTGCTACTCTTACGTTGGTCTCAACGTTGTTTTGGAGGTGCTCCATTGGATATTCAATAGCCAAGAGTACTGATGGGGTAGGTGACTTCGTGTTGATGGTATTGTTTCATTCACTGTATGTGTTAGTTGAGAAACATTGTCTGCTGTGATGTCCACAGCTGTAGTTGTGGGCTGTGTAGATTCATAGTTCTCACTCGAGACGAGCATGTTGATATCTTGTGTCTTTGATATGTCTCTACTCGTGACTGTAAGTATTGAGTTCTCCAGCTCGACAAAGTCTAATTTTAGCCAAGAGTTAATGTTTTCAACGCTGCCCTGAGCTAGTAACTTGTTCTTCGAATGATATAAATGTATTGTAAGGACTGGCGTCGTAATCAGATCTTCCACTTAGGCCCCGCTTCTATCTTGTCTGTGTTGGATTCGTTCAGGCTTGTAATAATTGATGAGGCACGTTCGAAATGCCTCATAATGGAGTGTATTGTTAAAGGATACTGTAACACATTGGCCGGAGTTGGTGTGTTGGACGACTCGGCCGACTGGATTCGCACACCTGGCTAGCTTGGTCTTCACCGCCTTCTCTTTGTTTAGTGTGTATGGTTTATTCACGGCCGATCGTAAACCGGATCTTGTTTTAATACCAGTCACCTCCAGAGAGGCCTCTCCTATAGATGACATTACTGCATCATATTATCAATCCCGTTTGAAGAATGCAGCGAACTTATTGTAGTCTAGACGTTCTGCGGGCTATTTGAAGTCATGTGTTGCTGTTCGTTTGTTTTGTTAATTGAGACAATAACACAGGGCTGATCAGGAACTTGTGATATTGTGTGCTGGGACTTACCACGCGCTAGTCAAGCATGGTTTAATCACACGTTGTCGTTACTCGATAATTGGTAGGTTTCAAAATTGAATGACCTTACCATCCATTTATGAAAGAAATCCTCATTTCAGTAAACCACAGTCACATAAACTTAAGATATTAATTCATATTAGATCCAGTTTTAGAACTAATACAATGATATACACAGCATCTCGATTGAAATAGGCAAAACTTTGATAAATTCTATAAAAACTGGGAGAGCTTGTGAAAACACATCCGCTCCGCTATATGGTATGATATGATATGGAACCTTATGTAAGACAGATCTTGTCTAGATATACTTGAGGTGTCGTGGTAGATGCTTGTTAGTTCTTTGTAAACTAGCCTAGCTGCCTGTTGGTGTGTGCATTTGTTGTACAGAATATAGTCAAGTGACTATTTCCTTAATTCTTACCTCATCAGTGGCTAAGTAGGGACTGCTCTGAGTATTGTTTTTATGTCTCATATTTATGTAAACAATATTGTTACTAACTTTGCATAATGCTATTATGTTAAGGTATTGGAGGTTTGATATATTTGAATTGTCATATGCATAATTTTTGTTATACTTTGGACATGCACTCGGCAGACGTGTATATGTTTTGTAACGTATATGGAAACTATTTTCCCAGTTTGTTGTAGATAAGGATAGTACTTACTTTTTTGCATTATACAATGTATGTAAGAATAACCTTATATGCCATTTTGAATTTGCATACCTTAGGTTTATTTGATGTTTATTTGTTATATGGTAACTCACTAAGAATAACCGGGTGTTATGCTATGGTGTGCACATTGGCCATCGATTGCAGTGGAAGCAGAGGTGTAATGGTACAGACATTATCCACAATTGGTATATGGTGCTAAATCTTTTCAGTGTATTGTGGGCGTGCGTCCACGGTAATGCATGGAAACCTGGCACAGATACTGGTCATGGCTTGCAAGCCCGGATGACCCGGTACTATGATAATACCATTACCGACCCTGTGAGCTGCTAAACCAACTTTGGATGGAGTGGCTGTATGACTCAGAATGTCGGTATTAGTGACATGGACTTGGGACGGCAGAAATGTAATAATTACAGGCGTGTGAAACAATTGAAAAGCCCATCCCCGACTAAGACCATGTTTAGATCTCAAGAACCGGAGACAACTAGGTAGTGCCAGGACTGACAGGCGTCAGAATACCAGCAAGCTGTTTTGTTTCTACTGGAGAGAAGGGATCTGGACCACAGATCCAGATAGTTGACAAGAAACAATTTAAGTTATGTAATGTTTCTCATCACTATCTATATGATTTCATCATCATCATCTTGAAAAACATCAGATGTCTATTATTATGATTAGTAAATAAATGTTGTAGTATTGTAACTCATAGTTCTGTCGTTATACTTTTTCCAATTGTGCATACATGTTGTGTGTATAAATTGATGGGGGTTCACTTAAACACCAAGGAAGGGAGCAGGCAGGGAGAAAAACCTGTACTGGGATAGTTGTCAATTACACTTCAATTTAGACTTAAAAATCTATCCTAGCTAACCTTCTCTTTCCTATTCCTTGGCGAATATTCAGCACAGTTCATTTCAATTTTGTAACGAGCCATGTAGAGTTGTATGTTGGATATTCAGGGCTTAATCTATAGTTCAGCCATATAGATTTTGTCCCTAGTCAGTTTATGACTATTTGGGGTTGCTCGCCTGTGAATAATACTTTCATCTAGGCGGTGGGCACCCCGACTTCTGACAAACAGAATGACTTTCCAAACAAGAGATGCAGGTGAAATTATGGTATATTTAAACAGAATGACTTTCCAAACAAGAGATGCAGGCGAAATTATGGTATCTTTAAACAGAACGACTTTCCAAACAAGAGATGCAGGCGAAATTATGGTATATTTTAAGAAAATAGTCTCAAAGTAGTTTCTTCTTCTTATGCATTCATCCGGAGAGTTTTTTTGTGTGGACATGATTACGTTTTGCCTGTTTACAGCAGAGCTGCGTTCTTGCGCCGTTAGGCCGACACGTCCGACTTCTGCAGGCTTCCAAAGTAGTTTTATGTCATGGGTCTCTGATGTGATAACGTCATCACATTTTGCAGGTCTGACTGCATGGAGGAATAGTTTGGCCACTCTTGTAGGCCTGACTGCACGGAGGAATAGTTTGCCACTTTTGCAGGTCTTACTGCACTGAGGAATAGTTTGGCTGTCAGAATCTCGAATGTCTCCAACCGAGATGCAGGAACATCGTTACGCCCGCCAGGCGAATAGTCCCCAACCGGGATGCAGGAACATCGTTACGCCCGCCAGGCGAGTATTAGTTACCTGCCCGCAGGTTGCTGGCTGACGCGATAGCCATCGGTCAGGCAAGGACAAAGCAAGACGCACGCAGTCCTCGTGAAGCCAATCCACAGAGGGCAAGCGCTTTGCGAGAAACAGACAGACAGCTCGGGTACTCGGACCAGACAGGACGTGTGGGTAGAGAAAGGCTTTGTGTAGTTCTGTGCCCGAAAGTCGAGTGCTTGTACATCTTGTGAGATAGACTGTAAAGCTGTGGGTTGTTTGTAAGTGTATTGATGTATTGTATATGTATTGTAATGATCATCACATGCCAAATTAGATCGTATTGCATGTGACTTGTAAATAAATCCATTGCAATTCGTGTCGTTGTGTCTCAAGTCCAATCATGTTGTACTTGTACTTGTCTCACATGTGTTAGGTATAACGAGCCAGGTTTAAGACCCTGACAGGCCACTTTTGCAGGCCTGACTGCACGGAGGAATAGTTTGGCCACTCTTGTAGGCCTGACTGCACGGAGGAATAGTTTGGCCACTTTTGCAGGTCTTACTGCACTGAGGAATAGTTTGGCCACTTTTGCAGGACTGACTACCCTGAGGAATAGTTTGGCCACTCTTACAGGCCTGACTGCACGGAGCAATAGTTTGGCCACTTTTGCGGGCCTGACTGCACGGAGGAATAGTTTGGCCACTTTTGCGGCCTGACTGCACAGAGAAATATTTTGGCCACTCGTGCAGGCCTGACTGCAAGGAAGAATAGTTTGGCGACTTTTGCAGGTCTGACTGCATGGAGGAATAGTTTAGCCACTTTTGCAGTGGATGAGCCCAGGTGTCAATACTGACACTCGACTGTTCTCATGAAATTATCAGCCCGGTTCACTATCAGCTTTGCTAACATGTCTGCTATATGGTATATAATATATTTTATTTATTGCATCACATGATTCAGTGCATGATCTTTTTCCTGCAAATATACAATAGTTGCTGTTTCTTTTTAAAAATATGAAATTGTTAGTTTCAAATGAGAACATGGGAGAAGGGGGTCTCCCAGGGATGAAGTGGTTAAGCCTCCTGCCTCACACTTCCGGTCGCCAACATGGCAGTTAGGCGTTGAACCGTTAAGGCCTGTGGCGTGTTTATGCTTGTAGCTACGGTTTGCAATCGCATTTTCCTCATGTTGGACTGGTAGTACATGGTTCCGTCGCCCTGCTACTGATTGAGTGCGTGGGCGACACTGTGAGCTGTGAAATTTGCGTGGAATGCTTTTACATCTGTCCTGTACAGTGACCTGCATGTTCGGAACAATGGCTACCAGCTGTTGCTGAATTGACTGATTTGCCTTTTCGGTTCACGAGTGCATTTTTCAGGAGACTCCTGGGAGTCAGGCGCTGAAGCTGCGGAGTTCGTGCTTTATGCGACACTTTCGGTAGGGTCGCCCTGCGGTAAAAGACCGAGCCATGTGAGAAAACCCGGGTCAATGAGGTCTTTCTGGTGACTGCCGAGTCCATCGACGATGAACTGTGGTTTTCGTGGATGAATTTTGTGTTGGCATTCTGGCGGCGGCATTATGCACAGTGTACCTGCGCGGGCTGATGATTGCAGACTCCTGTCTATTCCACTTTTCACATTGGACAATGGGGAGCATTTTGTGTGATATTCACTGGCACAGGAATGGAGCATAATGGGGACGATCCGTTGCCGTGAAGTTGGAACCTCGACTAACTAACTATCTAACTAACTTGAAGGTTGTGGGTTCAATTCTGGAATATCTCATTTGTTTCATGAAATTTTTTTGAGACTCCTGGGAGTCCTCACTGGAGCTATGGAGTTCATGCTTTGTGTGACACTTTTGGCAGGCCACTGCGGAAAGAGACTGAGCCATAAGGAGTAAACCTTGATGCAATGAAGTCGATCTTATTTATTTAAATCCCCTTTAATGAGAACACAAGATATCTATAATGTTGACTTTATAAATGTGAAATTGAATCAAACATTGTCTACAGGTGTTAAATTCATCATATAAATTATTAGACACCTTGTTCATCATCAGTTTTGTACAGCAAATTCATAAATTCACCAATAGAAGAATACATTTTCTTTTTCATTTTCTATTTCAGGAACATTCTCTTGTGCTTATTGCCATCTGTCCTTCAATCAATCTTCGTATTTGCAAACCCATATCAAATACAGGCATCATAATAAATACTTGGAGCTGAATCACATCAAATTGCATGCAGACCTACCACTAGTAGTAAATGGTTTAACAAATGAAAGTAAGCATGAAAAGTGTAATGTAAATACAACATTAAATGACATTGACAATACAAAACTGACCTTGGCAGCACAGTCAGGAAGTATTCAGAATCGTGTGACCACAGTTAGTGTGAGTGAAGCTGAGATTTCTTATAATTTTAGCTCACAAAATGATCATACTGATGAGGAAAATGATAAGCTCAGTGTTTCTAACATGTGCACCAACCTGGCCGGAGATGATGAATGTGACACAGAATGTAATATTGTAACGTCCAGCATCAATGAAGATCCTGATAAGAAGTACAAAATGTGTCATGTCAAAAGTAAAGAGTTTCTCAAGATGTATCTACAGAAAGACAGACAAACATCAGTAGGAGAAGACACTTATAATTCTGGTGATACTTTTACTATGGACTTTACTAAAATTTGTAGTATACAAGGACACAAAACAATACATACAGGAGAGAAGCCTTACAAGTGTGATGTTTGTAATGTTGGTGTTACTCGAAGTGGTGGCTTAAAGAAACACAAAAGAATACATACAGGAGAGAAGCCTTACAAGTGTGATGTTTGTAATGTTGGTTTTACTCAAAGTAGTAACTTAAAGACACACAAAAGAATACATACAGGAGAGAAGCCTTACAAGTGTGATGTTTGTAATGTTGGTTTTAATAAAAATTTTAATTTAAAGATACATAAAAGAATACATACAGGAGATAAGTCTTACAAATGCGATGTTTGTAATGTTGGTTTTATTCTAAAGGGTAGCTTAAAGACACACAAAAGAATACATACAGGAGAGAAGCCTTACAAGTGTGATGTTTGTAATGTTGATTTTACTCAAAGTGGTAGCTTACAGAAACACAAAAGAATACATACTGGAGAGAAGCCTTACAAGTGTGATGTTTGTAATGTTGATTTTACTCAAAGTGGTAGCTTACAGAAACACAAAAGAATACATACAGGAGAGAAGCCTTACAAATGCGATGTTTGTAATTTTGGTTTTACTCTAAAGGATAGCTTAAAGACACACAAAAGAATACATACAGGAGTGAAGCCTTACAAGTGTGATGTTTGTAATGTTGGTTTTACTCAAAGTGGTAGCTTAAAGACACAAAAGAATACATACAGGAGAGAAGCCTTACAAGTGTGATGTTTGTAATGTTGGTTTTAATAAAAGTGGTAATTTAAAGATACACAAAAGAATACATACAGGAGAGAAGCCTTACAAATGTGATGTTTGTAATGTTGGTTTTACTCAACGTGTTCATTTACAGAAACACAAAAGAATACATACGGGAGAGAAGCCTTACAAGTGTGATGTTTGTAATGTCGGTTTTACTCTAAGGGATAGCTTAAAGACACACAAAAGAATACATACAGGAGAGAAGCCATACAAGTGTGATGTTTGTAATGTTGGTTTTACTCAAAGTGGTAGCTTAAAGACACACAAAATAATACATACAGGAGAGAAGCCTTACAAGTGTGATGTTTGTAATGTTGGTTTTAATAAAAGTGGTAGCTTACAGAAACACAAAAGAATACATACAGGAGAGAAGCCTTACAAATGTGATGTTTGTAATGTTGGCTTTACTCAACAGTGTTCATTTACAGAAACACAAAAGAATACATACAGGAGAGAAGCCTTACAAGTGTGATGTTTGTAATGTTGGTTTTAATGAAAGTGGTAATTTAAAGATACACAAAAGAATACATACAGGAGAGAAGCCTTACAAATGCGATATTTTTAATGTTGGTTTTACTTCAAGAGGAGATGTAAAGAAACACAAAAGAATACATACGGGAGAGAAGCCTTACAAATGTGATGTTTGTAATGTTGGTTTCACTCTAAGGGATAGCTTAAAGAAACACAAAAGAATACATACAGGAGAGAAACCTTACAAGTGTGAGGTTTGTGATGTTGGTTTTACTCGAAGGGAAAGCTTAAAGGCACACAAAAGAATACATACAGGAGAGAAGCCTTACAAGTGAGATGTTTGAATGTTGGTTTTAATAAAAGTGATAATTTAAAGATACACAAAAAAAAATACATACAGGAGAGAAGCCTTACAAATGCGATGTTTGTAATGTTGGTTTTACTCTAAGGGATAGCTTAAAGACACACAAAAGAATACATACAGTAGAGAAGCCTTACAAGTGTGATGTTTGTAATGTTGGTTTTACCCAACGTGTTCATTTACAGAAACACAAAAGAATATATACAGGAGAGAAGCCTTACAAGTGTGTTGTTTGTAATGTTGGTTTTACTTAACATGTTCATTTACAGAAACACAACAGAAAACATACAGGAGAGAAGCCTTACAAGTGTTATGTTTGTAATGTTGGTTTTACTCTAAGGGATAGCTTAAAGACACAAAAAAGAATACATACAGGCGAGAAGCCTTACAAGTGTGATGTTTGTAATGTTGGTTTTACTCAAAGTGGTAGCTTACAGAAGCACAAAAGAATACATACAGGAGAGAAGCCTTCCAAGTGTGATGTTTGTAATGTTGGTTTCAATGAAAGTGGTAAATTAAAGAAACACAAAAGAATACATATAGGAGAGAAGCCTTATAAGTGTGATGTTTGTAATGTTGGTTTTAATAAACGTGATAATTTAAAGAAACACAAAAGAATACATACAGGAGAGAAGCCTTACAAGTGTGATGTTTGTAATGTTGGTTTTACTCTAAGGGATAGCTTAAAGACACACAAAAGAATACATACAGGAGAGAAGCCTTACAAGTGTGATGTTTGTAATGTTGGTTTTACTCAAAGTGGTAGCTTACAGAAGCACAAAAGAATACATACAGGAGAGAAGCCTTACAAGTGTGATGTTTGTAATGTAGGTTTCAATGAAAGTGGTAAATTAAAGATACACAAAAGAATACATATATGAGAGAAGACTTATAAGTGTGATGTTTGTAATGTTGGTTTTAATAAACGTGATAATTTAAAGAAACACAAAAGAATACATACAGGAGAGAAGCCTTACAAGTGTGATGTTTGTAATGTTGGTTTTACTCTAAGGGATAGCTTAAAGAGACACAAAAGAATACATACAGGAGAGAAGCCTTACAAGTGTGATGTTTGTAATGTTGGTTTTAATAAAAGTGATAATTTAAAGATACACAAAAGAATACATACAGGAGAGAAGCCTTACAAATGTGATGTTTGTAATGTTGGTTTTACTCAACATGTTCATTTACAGAAACACAAAAGAATACGTACAGGAGAGAAGCCTTAGATGTGTGATGTTTGTAATATTGGTTATGCTCTAAAGAATAGCATAAAGTCACACTAAAGATTTCATATAGGAGAGAAACCTTACAAGTGTGAGGTTTGTAATGTTGGTTTTGCTTCAAGTGAATATTTAAAGAAACACAAAAGAATACATACAGGAAAGAAACCTTACAATTGTGAGGTTTTTAATGTTGGTTTTGCTTCAAGTGAATATTTAAAGAAACACAAAAGAATACATACAGGAGAGAAACCTTACAAGTGTGAGGTTTGTAACGTTGGTTTTACTCAACGTGTTCATCTAAAGAAACACAAAAGAATACATGCAGGAGAGAAGCCTTACAAGTGAGATGTTTGAAGTGTAAGATTTACATACAGTATTCAACTGAAGCAACACAGAAAGCAACATACAGATACTAGTCTTATAATATGAAGTTTGAATTTGTTTTAAAGATCTGTACATTACAAAATTCTTATTGAAATGCCAAGTATAATGTATTAAGCCCACATACAAATTGATGTGTTTAATTTCTTGCATATACAACACATACAATAATTACGAGGGTAAGGTAATAAGTAAGTAACAAATGGCTGTAGAAAAATAACTAAATATGATAGCAACTTGAAACTAGTTTATTTTTATACATACATTGTCCCTTTATTTCTCAACATAATTTTCACCAACATTGACGCACCTATTCCATCGTTTTATCAGTCCTCCCAAACCGGCTGCATAGAACTGCGTGCTTTGTTCTCATTTACCAGCCATCCCACAGAACTGTGTGACTTAATTATTGACTCCACCTGTAACTTTTTCTACCCAGCTATGCTCCGCTTTACAGGACAAACATTTGTCAGCATAAACACTGACAAGCTACCTTGGCGGTAGACATTTCGCGAATGACGCCAAAGCTTAATGTGAAGTGAAAACGTGGTTTAGAAAACAGAGCACGCAGTTCTATGCTGCCGGTTTAGGAGGGCTGATAAAACGATGGGATACGTGCATCAATGTTTGTGGAAATTATGTTGAGAAATAAAGGGACAATGTATGTATAAAAATAAACTGGTTTCAAGTTATTATCATATTTAGTTATTTTTCTACAGCCATTTGTGACTTACTTATTAACTTACCCTCGTACATTCTGGGTTTGCTAAGTCCTGAAATTATTGTTTCATTTACACATTTGTTGTTGTTAACTAATGCACTTGTTATAATGTATCTTTCCTGTATATACTCTGTCATTAGTTTATGTAGTTCTATGTTAAAAGGTATGGTGTTTGCCTTGAGTGCTGGAGGTCCCGGGTTCAAGCCCCAGTGAGGGCCGAGGTGTCTTCACGTGGATTTCTAGTAACAAAATTTCCCCTGGTCTCTGGGTAGTGAGATAAGATGCCCATGTGTATTGTTGCGCACGTAAAACAATCCATTGACAATTGAAAATCAAAACAGTGTATCCTAATGGCGCTGCCTGGGCAAGTTGTTTTTGTTTGGATATACACACCAGAGTGGTGTTTGTTCTATAATTGTCACGGGTGTGGGGTGGTCCCGATTTGCACATGATATCACCTGCTCACCTAACATCTGTATGCTCTTGGCCTATTTGCGCATGCACGCTGGATACTCAAGTGTACATGGAAAAATAATACGCTATGCAAGCATTCTGTTGTTGTTCAGCCATGCTTAAACTGAGAGCATATGTGAAGAATAGTCTGCATGAGTAGTATGAGGCGCTTTCTCTAATAAATACTCATGAAACAGCTGTGTGATTTCATAGGCATCATTTTTATGAATTATGTGAAGTGTTTATGCTTGTTGACAAACATTCTCTCTACATAGAATTCCCTAACATTCCTTAACGATATCAACACAATGTATGAACACTACTGAACACTTCAAGAAATAACAGAAATCTGGCACAATTTTACCTAGTTATACGTATTTCTATACACAGCTGATTATACAGTTATCATATATATATATATATATATATATATATATATATATATATATATATATATATATATATATATATATATATATATATATATATATAAAACAAAGTGTATGTATGTAAATATATATGTAAATATATATGTATGTCCTTTATTTGTTCGCGAACGGCCCATCCGATTGAGATGAAATTTTCTACACGCCTTCCTTTCATTCCAGAGCTGTCAACTGTCATAGTTTTTTTTTCTTCTTCCTCCTCCTCCCTCCTCCCCCTCCCAAAATACGTACGTAAATATATGATGATGATGATGAAAGAATCCCCGAACCAAAACGCTAGGGAAAGGGAAGAAAATGACGTGACTACACAGAATCGTCACACGGCAATCATCATCATCAAGTGCCGTGCCGGCTGGCGTAGGCGTTCATGGCTCTCCGTAGATCTCAGTCTTTGGTTTTTTGGATCAACTCTGCTGCTGATATTCCTCCATGCCACGGCAATATCAATAACAATTCATCTTTTTATGTGTAAGGAAGTTATCTACAGTCGTGTAGAAGGGAAGAACTAGACGAGTATGAATTCGGAATGGCGAACTCTCTCCTCCTCTCTTCTCCTCCCTCCTCCTCCCTCTACCTCCTCCCTCCACCCTCCTCCTCTTCCTCCTCCTCTCATCCCTCTCCCTCCTCCTCCCTCCTCCTTCTCCCTCTTCCTTCTCCCTCTTCCTCTCCCCTCCTCCTCCATCCTCCTCCCTCCTACTCCCTCCGCCTCCTCCCCCTCCTCCCTCATCTTCCCTCCTCCTCCCTCTCCCTCCTCATCCCTCCTCCTCATCCTGCCTCACTCCTCCTCCTCCTGCCTCCTTCTCCCTCATCATCCTCCCTCCTCCTTCTCCCTTCTTCTCCCTCTTCCCTCTTCCTCCTCCTACCTCCTCCCTCTACCTCCTCCTCCTCCCTCCACCCTCCTCCTCCCTTCTCCTCCTCTTCCTCCTCCCTTTCCTTCCTCCTCCTCCTCCCTCTACCTCCTCCTCCCCCTACCTCTTTCCTCCTCCCTCCTCCTCCTCTTCCACCTCCCTTTCCTTCCTCCCCTCCTCATTCTCCCTCTTTCCTCTCCCTCCTTCCTCCTCCTCCTTCCTTCTTCTCCCTCTGCCTCCTCCCTCCTCCTCTCCCCTCCTCCTCCCTCCTCCTCCTTCTCCTCCTCCCTCCTTCTCCCTTCTTCTCCTCCTCTCCCCTCCTCCTCCTATCCTCTTCCTCTTCCCCTCCTCCCTCTCCCTCCTCCATCCTCCTCCTCCCTCTTCCTCCTCCTCCCTCTTCCTCCTCCTTCCTCTTCCTCCTCCTCCTCCCTCTTCCTCCCTCTCCCTCCTCCATCCTCCTCCTCCCTCTTCCTCCTCCTTTTCCCTCCTCCTTCCTTCTCCTCCCTCCTCCACCCTCTTCCTCCTCCTCCTACCTCCTCCCTCCTCCTCATCCTCCTTCTCCCTCCTCCTCCTTCTTCCTCCCTCCTCCTCCTCCCTCCTCCCCCTCCTCCTTCCTCTCCTCCTCCTCACTCCTCCTCCTCCCTCCTCCTCCTCCCTCTACCTCCTCCCTCCTCCTCCCTTCACATTCCTCCTCCTCCCTCTTCCTCCTCCTCCCTCCTCCTCATCTCTCCTCCTCTCTCCTCCTCCTCTCTCCTCCTCCCTCCTCCTCCTCCCTCCTCCTCATCACTCCTCCTCCCTCCTCCACCTTTCTCCTCCCTCCTCCTCCCTCCTCCCCCTCCTCCTTCCTCCTCCTCCCTCTCCGCCTCCTCCCTCCTCCTCCTCCCTCCTCCTCCCTCTACCTCCTCCTCCTCCTCCCTCTACCTCCTCCCTCCTCCTCCCTTCACATTCCTCCTCCTCCCTCTTCCTCCTCCTCCCTCCGCCTCCTCTCTCCGCCTCCCTCCTCCTCCTCCTCCCTCTACCTCCTCCCTCCTCCTCCCTTTACATTCCTCCTCCTCCCTCCTCCTCCTCCCCTCCTCCTCTTCCCTCCTCCTCCTCCCCCTCCTTCTCCTCCTTCTCCCTCCTCCCTCTTCCTTCTCCCTCCGCCTCCTCCCTCCTCCTACTCTCTCCTCCTCCTCCCTCCTCCTCCCTCTCTCTCCTCCTCCCTCTCCTCCTCCTGCTCCCTTCTCCTCCTGCGTTCTCCTCCTCCCTCCTTCTCCCTCCTCCTCCTCCTCCCTCCTCCTCGCCTCCTCCTCCACCCTACTCCTCCCTCCTCCTAATCCCTCCTCCTCCCTCATATTCCTCCCTACTCCTCCTGTCTCCTCCCTCCTCCTCCCTCCTCTTCCCTCCTCCACCTCCCTCTTCCTCCTCCCTCCTACATTTACCCAAGACAGACAGACAGTCAGACAGATAGTTGGGAACGGGATCTTATATGACTACTTATATAATTTAAATGAGATGCTCTCCACCATGGGCTGGGCCGGGTCAGACAGACAGACAGATAGATAGATAGATAGACAGACAGACAGACAGACAGACAGACAGACAGACAGACAGACAGTCGGGAACGGGAACTTATATGACTACTTATATGAATTAAATGAGATGCTCCCCACCAGGTGTTGGGCGATGCCAGGCCGGGTCAGACAGACAGACAGATAGATAGTCGGGAACGGGAACTTATATGACTACTTATATGAATTAAATGAGATGCTCCCCATCAGGGTCTGGGTGAAGACGGGCCGGGTCAGACAGACAGACAGACAGACAGACAGTCGGTAACGGGAACGGGAACTTATATGACTACTTATATGAATTAAATGAGATGCTCCCCAAAAAGGACTGGGCGAAGCCGGGCCGGGTCAGCTAGTATATATATATATATATATATATATATATATATATATATATATATATATATATATATATATATATATATATATATATATATGTGTGTGTGTCAATTGAAACGAGAAAGAGTATTGAGGGAGTACATAGAGCCTGTTCTGTTGTATGGATGTGAAACTTGGACAATGTGCAGTCAAGCTGAAAAACATTTGATGGCTACAGAAATGTGGTTTCTGAGGAAAATGCAAAGAGTACCAAGGACAGATAGAAAAAGCAGTGACCAGGTACTACAGGAGACAAATGAAAATCGTAGACTGATTAAAGAAATTAGACGAAGACAGTCAACATTTTTTGGACATGTTATGAGAATAAATGGATTGGAGAACTTATTTACAACTGGCAAGATCGAGGGGAACTGACCTAAGAGGAAGACCGAGAGGAAATAACCTGGATGGCTTGACCATGTTTCATGGACGATACAGGAACACTGAGCTGATCCACGACTCTGGTGATCGAGTGAGATGGAATATATATATATATATATATATATATATATATATATATATATATATATATATATATATATATATATATCATCATCATCATGTGCCATGCCGGTAAGCGTGGGCGGTCATGTTTTTCCATCTCACTCGATCACCAGAGTCGGGGATCAGCTCCGTGTTCCTGTCTGTACCATGCCACATAGCCAAGCCATCCAGGTATTTACTTCTCGGTCTTCCCCTTGGTCTCTTCCATTCGATATTGCCAGCTGAGGAAATTGTAGAGGAAAGTACGTGTAGTGACATGGTGATGATCAAGAGGTGGTCAAGTAGTGGTCAATTGGTCGAGAAATCACTTAAATTGCAGGGGAAAGTACGTGTAGTGAAACGTTAGTGGATAAAGTGGTAGATGACAGGGTCAAGTTGTGGTCAGGTAGTGTTAAAGTAGTGGCCAAGTGATCGAGTGGCCACTTAAATTGTAGAGGAAAGTACGTATAGAGAAATGGTGATGATCAAGAGGTGGTCAAATACTGGTCAAGGGGTCGAGTGACAACTTAAATTGTAGACGAAAGTACTGTAGTGACATGGTGATGGGTTGCTGGTGGTTGGTGGTCGTGAATTGAAACTGTCATCGGGCTGTGTGATGGTGTAAACCACACATGATCACATGTCTAAGGGATACAACCAGACCACGTGCTCACTGGCTAAAACCAGTCAACAATGGCGGTGCTTCCTGTCAGATGTATATGGACACACCCAGACCACATGCTAACTGGCTAAAGCTGGTCAAAGATGGTGGTGCTTCCTGTCAAATGCATAAGGACACAACCAGACGACGTGCTGACTGGCTAAAGCCGGTCAAAGAGGGCGATGCTTCCTGTCACATGCATAAGGACACAACCAGACCACGTGCTAAATGACTAAAGCTGGTCAAAGATGGCGATGCATCCATCACATGTGATAAAAGGCTACAACCAAACCACGTGCTCACTGGCTAAAGCCGGTCAAAGAAGCGGTGCTTCCTGTCACATGCATAAGGACACAACTAGACAACGTGGGTCATAGTTACAGCGGGCCAAAGATGGCGTCGCAGTCGATCACATAAGTAATGGTACATCCGAGACACGGGCTCACAGGTTAAAGCCAATCAAAGATGGCCCTGCTTCTGATCGCAGGCATAAGAGTACAGCCAGTACATGGGGCTAATGACTCAACCAGTCATAGATGGTGAGGCATCAAGTGATATGCATAATGATACAAGTGGAACACGTGAATAATGACGCAGCCGGTCAAAGATGGCGTCGCATTCGAATGTGTAATGGTACATCCGACACACGTGGTTAAGAGGGATACTAAAAATAAAACGGTGTCCTATCGGTTGTCGAGCCAGGGAACGTAACTCATAATGATCACCGTGTATGGGAATGATTCCACTACATCGTCAACATTACATCTGAAGGCGAAAATGGTCACCCTTCTCTCTCGCTTTCTCTCCTTTCTATATCAGTATAGTCCTAGTGTCACCGAGTAACACCAAAGAACACCCTCCCATCAATACAACATAAACTGGTCTCCAAGGCAGCATACACGCGTGTAAACAAGTCATCACAGTGTCCGACTAAGCCTTTCTCATCCTTATAGTGCAGAGATGTAATCACCGATGCTAGTCGGGAAAGTCATATCTGTACGTAACAGCTATCGGGTCATGCAACGACGAGTGGCTAGTGCATATTAACAGATGTGTAATAATACACACGAACACAACAAACTATCCCGAATCAACTTTACGCAATCCATGTAACATGACATGTCACGTGTCCGCTGTCATAACCAGCGACGTTATCACGTCCCAAATTAGACATCTACACTTTCGTTACCTATCTATGTGTCCATACTGGTCTTTACATCTTTCTCCAGAAATCCATTTTCAAGACCAATATGTGTGTGTGTTTTTTTTTTTGTCAGTATGCCTGCTCAGTGCGACACTTCACAACCAGACAAAAGTGTACCTTCTATGTACGACTTCAACCATCAAATAAGAAAATATGTTAGACAAAATATTAAAATTATTGGTCAAATATAGAAATACTTCGTCCAAACTTATATAAAGTGATAACATTTGTTAACCTATTGGGGAAAATATTAAACCAGTAGGAAAATCTATTAGTCAAATATTAAAAAAAAAACACAATGATCACGTAACGAAACTTATGAAAAGTAGGAAAATTTGTTAACCAAATTGGGAAAAGATTAACCACGTAAGGAAATATCTCCACCAAACTTATGAAAAGTAGGAAACTTTGTTAACCAAGTGTGAACAATATCGGCCAAAGTGAGAAATATATCACCCAAACTTATAAAAGATAGGAACATTTGTTAACCAAATGGGAAAAATATCTACCAAGTAGGACCGTTTGTTAGTCAAACGGGAAAAAATATTGATCAAGTAACGAAATATGTCGTCCAAACTTATGAAAAGTAGGAAACTTTGTTAATCAAGTGTGAAAAACATCGGCCAAAGAGAGAAACATATCACCCAAACTTATAAAAGATAGGAAAATTTGTTAACCAAATGGGAAAAATATCTACCAAGTAGGAAAGTTTGTTAGTCAAATGGGAAAAAATATTGACCAAGTAACGAAATATGTCGTCCAAACTTATGAAAAATAGGAAAATGTGTTTGCCAAATTGGAAAAATATTAGCCAAGTAAAGAAATATATCAAGCAAACTTTTAATATCTCGGCCAAACTACTAAAAGGTAGGAAAACACGTTAGCCAAATCATCCAAAATGTTGATCAAACTTATAAATAGCTCGACCAAACTTATAAAAAGTAGGAAAATGTGTTAACCAAAGGGGGAAAATATGAACAATATAGAAATAATCTCGACCAAACTGACGAGAAGAAGGAAAATTTGTTGGCCAAAGTAATAAAATATGTCACCCAGAGTAGGAAAAAGGTTGGCTAAATTAAGAAAAAATTATGGACAAACTGAGAAATATGTATGGCAAAGTAAGAAAAACTGTTTATCAAAGTGAGAAAAATGATGGTCAAACTAAGAAATACATATGGCAAGGTATGAAAAAGGTTAACCAAAATAGACATGTTAACCAAATGCAGAAAATTATTAACCAAAGTGAGAAAAAAATGACCAAAGTAAGAACATTTGTTAGTCAAACTAATGAAGCGCAGAAATATATCGACCAAACTGACAAGAAGTAGGACAATGTGTTAGCCAAATGGGAAAAATATTGGTCAAGTAAAGAAATATTTCAACCAAACTTATAAATAACTCGTCCTAGCTTATAAAATGTAGGAAAATTTGTTAGCCAAATGGGACATCCGCATATCAGCGTCTCTTATAGATCAACGACACCTGTGTGTAAAAACACTGCAGAGCTTTATCACCAACGTTTAACATAGCCAGCATCATAACCATTTCTTTTTGTCATTATATCAACATGAATGAATAGCTACATACACAAGATACACTGTTACGTTTTACTTTGTTATGACACACAAGGATACTACGAAGTCACGTAACATATTATCACTGATATAATAAGTACACTATTAACGCATCACATAAAGATATTACTAACACCAGCTCCAATTCCCCACATCACTATCTTAACCAAAGGTGTCCTCCCTGGGAACAGTAAACGTAAACCTATTAAAGATGTTTTCATCAACACGATATTATTTCCAAGGCCATCTTTCTTCTTAACATAACTCCGTATCACACCACCAGATACAATTCTCCCATCAACGTACTTTGTTTACTACATGACCTTCAAGGGTCTCACAAATTCTCTATTCCATAATGTTTCATTGACCTACCTGTCATCAATTAGATTTCCACCAATACTAAACGCTTCGTGGTCATTATTTCACTTTGTATTGCACATATCGTCAGCTCTCCTAAGTATATTTCACCAGTTGTCACCAGAGTCAAATCCTTCAACCAAACCTTCCATACTTTTCTCAAACCAGTCACTAAGAGACCTGATATTATCTTCCGTAGGTATGTCAAGACTGTCTTGAACTTGTGTCTGAAAGGATATTCACACTACATAATTAGCATTAGCCCATTAGTCATGGGCTAACGGGGCTATGGCTCTCCATAGGGGATGGACTCCCTGTAGTCAGATTTGTGTCCTAAACCTGCGACTGGCCTAGCAAGCCGGCATGGGATCTTCATACTGCTCGTAGAAAACCTAAGAAGTATAAACGGACTGACCCAAACGAATATCGACCCGGCAATGTTAATAACTACGAGATAGATCAGCGACTCAAAAAATAGGCACAATGAACGTCTGTCGTTTCATTAGTAAAGAAGAGGAGCTTATACAAACAATGGAAGAGAGGAAAATTGGACTGATGGGAATAGCGGACACCAGAACTAAGGGGAAAGGATGCAAGGAGCTCCACCGCAGTTACACGTTTGTTTACTCTGGAGTAGAACAGCAAGAAAGGGCAAGACACGGTGTGGGAATAGTCATCGAACCACGGCTAGCAAGAGGAATACTAGAAAAATATATATATACATCAGAAAGAATCATAACAGTGAGAATAAAAGAACAAACAATTACAACATATATACAAATATACGCACCATGTAATGCAAACAATAATGAGCAAGAATGCGAGGACTTCTACGAAGACATACATGACGTGCTAAATAAAATAGATAAGCAGGACAACATCATAGTTATGGGAGACTTCAATGCAAGATTAGGACATAACAGAGTGGGCATAGAAAAATATCTGGGAGCATTTGGAGATCAGCAAAATGAAAGGAATGATAACGGAAGTAGACTATTAGAGCTTTGCAGCCAACACGACCTCTATATAACAAACACATTCTATAAACATAAAGATTCAAAAGTATACACCTGGTATAAATGGAACGCTCTAGATACTAAAAGCCAAATTGATTTTATATTAACAAGAAATAACAGAAAGAGAAAAATATTAGATGCAAGGGCAATGCCCAATTTCAGTATAAGCACAGATCATAAAGCAGTCGTTAGTAGTATATAGGTACAAAAACACCTCCTTTTGAGGCGAAAATTGAGGCGCATATTCCTTATATAAATCAACCATTTATCGATTTTGTGGCGCAAATTGCAATATATTTTTAGCTCTTATCGATTTTGCGCCTCAAAGGGCGATAACTCCTTTTTTTAAGTAAGCGTGGTCTAGTGACTCATCAGAGTGGGTGTGGTCAAGAGGTGGTCAAGTAGTTGTCAAGTGACCCCTTAAATTTTCGGGGAAAGTGGGTGTAGTGAGTTGGTGATGATCGAAAGGTGGTCAAGCAGTGGTCGAGTGGTGGTCAAGGGGTGGTAAAGGTGTGGTCAAGTGGACGAGTGACCACTTAAATTGTCGGGGAAAGTAGGTGTAGTGATGTGGTGATGATCATGAGGTGGTCAAGCGGTGGTCAAGAGGTGGTCAAGGGGTGGTCAAGCGGTCAAGTGACCCCTTAAATTGTAGTGGAAGTTACGTGTAGTGACATGGTGGTGTTTAAAACGAGTGCTGACGTGGTCAAGTGGTGGTTAAGTAGTGGTCAAGCAGTGGTCACGTGGTCAAGTGACCCCTTAAATTGTATGGGATGGTACGTGTAGTGATGTGGTGATGATCAAGAGGTGGTAAAGTAGTGGTCAAGTAGTGGTCAAGGGGTGGTAAAGTGGTCAAGTGACCCCTTAAATTGTTGGGGAGAGTACTGTAGTGAGTTGGTGATGATCAAGAGGTGGTCAAGCAGTGGTCAAGTGTGGTCAAGATGTGGTCAAGTGGTCGAGTGACCACTTAAATTGTCGGGGAAAGGTTTAGTGATGTGGTGATGATCATGAGGTGGTCAAGCGGTGGTCAAGAGGTGGTCAAGCGGTGGTCAAGTGGTCAAGTGAAGAAGAAGTCTTTTTAAAGAAAGGGAGGTCTATAACAGAATGAGTACCATCTCTGTTAATAGGTTCGATGTGCAAAATTTAGGCATGGTTGCGCATCTTATAAGAACGTTTCCAAGGATGCTCAAGCCGTGACGTAGGGTTTTTTTGGGAAGGAGTTACAGTTAAGGTCTGGCGAAGTAAACATCATACTATGAAATCTGTGTAATATTCTTCAGATGATTATGATCAATAAAACCTTTTAAGAAATAACATCGGGACTCGTGTTACAATCGTCCCTGTGCCTGGACTGTTATATTAGTAAGTGACCACTCTGGTTGAAATTCTAGCCAATAGACTTCTGCATTTTCACTAAAACTAGGCCTTAGCAAAACATGAACTGTCGAAGACATGAACTTACACAACAAAATTTATGATGAGGGCGTGAACTTACACAAATCTTATGGTGAAGAAATGAATTTACAAAATATGAACTGCCAAAGACATGAACTTACCTACATACACAAATATTTTTTTTAAATGACAATATGGGGGACACTTCTGTATGACTTGCGGGATACATTTGTATTTTATGAGGGCTACTTATCTATGTGGTGAGGAGGCCGTGAAATCACAAGTGGACACATTTGTGCGCGCAGTTGGGACAGTTTGTAAGAGTAAGTGGTAATTTGGGCGAGGCTGTCGACAAGTTGTAATAACAAGTGTAAATTTTGTGAGCTCATGTGGGGAAGTTGTTAGAGCCAGTGGGTAAGTTGATAGGGCGAGTCGATAATATGAGAGAGTCGGTGGACACGTTGTTGGGGAAAAGGGACAGTTGTTATGGTAAGTGTGTGAGTTGATAGGATAGGTCGACCGATTGTAATAGCAAGTGGACGAATTGTTTGAGCCAGTGGGCAAGTTTGTAAGAACAAGTGGCCACGTTGTGTTAACAAATGTTGGTACGTTTTTATAGGTTTGGCCACGCTATTTCTTTACTTGACCAATATTTTTCCTATTTGGGTAACAAGTTGTTCCTACTTTTCATGCGTTTGGTTGAGAAATTTCTGTATTTGACCGACATTGTTCGCGTTTGGTTGACATATTTTCCTACTTTTTATAAGTTTGGATGAGACATTTCGTTACGTATACCATATTTTCCCTTTTGGTTAACACATTTTTTAAATGTTTCATAAGTTTGGTTGCCATATTTATAAATTGGGTTGAGTTATTTCTGTATTTGGTCGACATTTCCCCCTCCTTTTTTATAAATGTGGTTAAGATGTTTCTGTATTTGGTATAACTTTACCCCATTTGGTTGACAAATTTTCCAACTTTTTATAAGTCTGGACGAGATATTTCTCTCTTTTGGTGATATTTTTTCACATTTGGCTCTCAAATTTTCCTACTTGGGCAATATTTTTCATATTTGGATAACAAATTTTCGTAGTTTTCATAAGTGTGGACAAGTTATTTCTGTACGTGGTGGGCATTTTTCACATTTGGGTAACAGAGTTTCCTACTTAACCAAGGTTTTTTTCTCTTTGGCTAACAAAGTTTCTTAGTTTTCATAAGTTTGGTTGAGATGTTACTATATTTGGTCTAACTTTTTCTCATTTGGTTGAGAATTTTCCTTCTTTTTATAAATTTGGATGAGATATTTCTCTCTTTGGCTCATATTTTTTCACATTTGGCTATCACATTTTCTTACTTGGCCAATACTTTTCCTATCTGGCTAACAACTTTTCGTAGTTTGCATACGTGTGACCGAACTATTTCTGCATTTGTCCGATATTTTTCACATTTGGCTAACAGATTTTCCTACTTGAACAAGGTTTTTTTTCCCTTTGGCTAACAAAGTTTCCTAGTTTTCATAAGTTTGAGCGATGTATTTCGTTACTTGGTCATTATTTTTCCTCTTTGAGTAACACATTTCCCTAGTTGGTCAATATATTTCCTGTTTAGTTATCAATTTTCCTATTTTTTATATGTTTGGTTGAGATATTTCTGTATTTGGCCTAAATTTTTCCCATTTGGCAAATAGTTCTCCTACTTTTTATAAGTCTGGCCGAGATATTCCTCTCTTTGGGTGATATTTTTTTACATTTGGCTATCAAATTTTCCAACTTGGGCAATATTTTTACTATTTGGCTAACAAATTTTTCCTACTTTTAATAAGTGCGGACGAGGTATTTCTGTATTTGGCCGCTATTTTTTACATTTGGCTAACAGATTTTCCTACTTGACCTAGGTTTTTATTCTTGTTGGCTAACAAAGTTTCCTAGTTTTCATAAGTTTGGTTGAGCTGTTACTATATTTGGTCTAACTTTTTCTCAATTGGTTGAGAACTTTCCTTCTTTTTATAAGTTTGGATGAGATATTTCTCTCTTTGGCTGCTATTTTTCACCTTTGGCTATCACATTTTCTTACTTGGTTAATACTTTTCCTATCTGGCTAACAACCTTTCCTTGTTTGCATACGTGTGGCCGAACTATTTCGGCATTTGGCCGACATTTTTCACATTTGGCTAACAGATTTTCCTACTTGACAAAGGTTTCTTCCATTTGGCTAACAAAGTTTCCTAGTTTTCATAAGTTTGATCGATGTATTTCGTTACTTGGTCATTATTTTTCCTCTTTGAGTAACACATTTCCCTAGTTGATCAATATATTTCCCGTTTGGTTATCAATTTTCCTATTTTTTATATGTTTGGTTGAGATATTTCTGTCTTTGGCCTAACTTTTTCCCATTTGGCAAATAGTTCTCCTACTTTTTATAATTCTGGCCGAGATATTCCTCTCTTTGGGTGATATTTTTCACAATTGGCTATCAAATTTTCCTACTTGGGCAATATTTTTACTATTTGGCTAACAAATTTTCCTAATTTTAATAAGTGATGTTCGAGGTATTTCTGTATTTGGCTGACATTTTTTCACATTTGGCTAACAGATTTTCCTACTTGACATAGGTATTTTTTTCGCTTTGGCTAATAAAGTTTCCTACTTTTCATAAGTTTGGTTGGGCTGTTACTATACTTGGTCTAACTTTTTCTCATTTGGTTGAGAATTTTCCTTCTTTTTATAAGTTGGAACGAGATATTCCTCTCTTCCCTACTTGGGCAATATTTTATCCTGTTCGAGTAACAAATTTCCCTAGTTTGCATTCTTGAAAAAAGATTACGATCTACTTTAGAACCCCAGCTAAGCGAAACACAACTTGGATTTAGGAAAAACAAAAGATGCACAGATGCCATTTTTGCTCTTTGACAACTTATAGAAAAATCAATCAAATTCAATGAAACACTCTACTTAGCCTTTGTCGACCAAGAAAAGGCATTCGATAGAGTAGATAGAAACAAGCTGTGGGAAATCCTTAAACAATATGGAGTGAGTACACATTTAACACACCTATGTAGAAGTATATACAACAACAGTGAATGCATAGTGAGAGCAACTGGAGGACACTCAGAACCCTTCACCATAAGATCTGGAGTACGACAAGGTTGTGTCATGTCCCCTCTCTTGTTCATACCATATATAGACAACATATGTAAAGAAACCAGCCAAGTAGAGACAGCAAGAATACCGCATGACGAGAACACAGAAGAAGAACCACCTGCAAATCTAACCATTAGAGAACTCCTGTTTGCGGAAGACCAAGCACTAATAGCAAAATCAGAAGCTGAATTACAAGACCACATGAATAGTCTAAAAGAAATGTGTAGGGAACATAACATGAAAATTAGCACAAGCAAAACAGAGGTAATGACTATAACTAAAGAAGAACAAACAACAACAGTTCACCTAAACGAACGTCCCTTGAAACAAGTGAAGAGTTTCAAGTACCTAGGAAGTATAATATCATCAAATGGCAGATCAGAAGACGAGATCGAAAATAGGTACAATACGGCAAATCAACTCATTGGACAAATGGCACCAATACTAAAGAACAAACATGTATCAATAACTACTAAGAAAGTACATTACAACACAGTCTTCCTGCCAACTCTATGCTACCAATGCCAAACCTGGATAATGACAGAAAAAGAGAAAAGAAAAATCACAACAACAGAAATTAGGTTCCTGAGAAAAATACTCAACGTATCAAGAAGAGATAAGATCAGAAATGAAGAAATCAGGACTAAAGTGGGGGTTAAAGCAGCACTAGATTTTATCAGAAAGAAAGCAAGTCAAATGGTTTGGACATGCAAGTAGGTTACCAGTCAACAGCATACCACAACAAGCAATGATGTACAGACCAGATGGAAACAGAGGAAGAGGCCGACCACGTAAACGTTGGACGGAGGGAATAGCAGAGTCCATGTGAATATCGATATATGAAGCCCATAATCGGGCACTCTCACGAAGTTTATACTTGACCTCGACACCGCAAGGTACAAGAGGAACATGATGAGATGAGATAATTAGCAACGTCGCCACTTTCCCTCTTTTACACTACCCAAAACTTCAACTTACTATTCCAACGTTACTGCTAATAATACATATTAATTACAATAAGACATACATGGTGTTGAGAAAGGCCGACTTCATAACAGACACTGTTGGTTGGTTGCAGACTTGCCTCTGTTGCGGGTGTGAAAAGCTAAAGTGAGCTAAGTGTGGACACCAAAAGAAATTTTATTTTAGGTAGACTTCGAGAGAAAAAAAAAACCTTGTATTGTTGAGAGAAGGAAGAATGAAAGGTTAGTGTAGCAGACATTGTGGTATGGAAAGTTGAAGATGGCAGCAATGGGAAATGGTTCCGTGATGACGAATACCTAGATGATATAGAAACTATGCCAGGTGGAACCACAGACGCCCTTGCCATAAATGTTGTTAACCGTCATGAGTGTTTCATTAGAGCTCATGTAGAATGGAGGTTTGAAGTTCTTGGTGATGTGACATGGAAAAGTTGTGTGAACATCTATGAAAGACATAAATATCTTATGGTAGAAAGAAAGCAAGAGTGTAGAGAGATGCATGCGTAGTCTGCAGAAGGGCTTCTTTAGCAGGAACGTTGGAATAGTAAGTTGAAGTTTTGGGTAGTGTAAAAGAGGGAAAGTGGTGACGTTGCTAATTATGTAGTGTGAATATCCGTTCAGATACAAGTTCAAGACAGTCTTGACATACCTGCAGAAGATAATATCAGGTCTCTCAGTGACTGGTTTGAGGAAAGTATGCTAGGTTTGGTTGAAGGAGTTGACTCTGGTGACAACTGGTGAAATATACTTAGGAGAGCTGACGATATGTGCAATACAAAGTGAAATAATGACCATGAAGTGTTTAGTTATTGGTGGAAATCTAATTGATGACAGGTAGGTCAATGAAACATTAAGGAATAGAGACTTTGTGAGACCCTTGAAGGTTATGTAGTAAATAGAGTACGTTGAAGGGAGAATTGTATCTGGTGGTGTGGTTCGGAATTATGTTAAGAAGAAAGATGGCCCTTGAAAATAATATCGTATTGATGAAAACATCTTTAATAGGGATACGTTTACTGTTCCCAGGGAGGACACCTTTGGTGAAGATAGTGTGATGTGGAGAATTGGAGCTGGTGTTAGTAATATCTTTATGTGATGCGTTAATAGGTACTTATATCAGTGATAATATGTTACGTGACTTCGTTGTATCCTTGTGTGTCATAACAAAGTAAAACGTAACAGTGTATCTTGTGTATGTAGCTATTAATTCATGTTGATATAATGACCAAAAAAATGGTTATGATGCTGGCTATGTTAAACGTTGGTGGTAAAGCTCTGCAGTGTTTTTAAACACAGGTGTAGTTGATCTATGAGAGACACTGATATGCGGATGTCCCATTTGGCTAACAAATTTTCCTACTTTTTATAAGCAAGGACGATTTATTTATAAGTTTGGTTGAAATATTTCTTTACTTGACCAATATTTTTCCCATTTGGCTAACAAATTTTCCTACTTCTTGTCAGTTTGGTCGATATATTTCTGTGCTTGACCAACATTTCATTAGGTTGACTAACAAATGTTCTTACTTTGGTCGACATTTTTTTCTGACTTTGGTTAATAATTTTCTGCATTTGGTTAACATGTCTATTGCACCCATAGCGATTCGATCTCCAGTATAAAACATAGGTAAGGACGTGTATGGAGGATGGTAGGAGGTCCATCCATTGCACCCATAGCGATTCGATCTCCAGTAAAACGGTTAAGGAACGTATGGAGGATGGTAGGAGGTCCATCCATTGCACCCATATTGATTAGACCTCAGTCCTCTGAATCGTAAAGGAGGCTGAGGCTACGCACAATTTTAAGCGGTTCCAATATATTTATTTTCATTTTGGGATATAATTCTCGGAAATGTCTGTAGGACAAGTCAGTGCAAAGGGTATGGATAAATATACCGAAAATATTATTATGATTAGTTATAAGGCCAGAGGTATAAAAGTGAATCCACAAAGACAATCCTGGTAGACTCAAGGCAAAGTGTGGTGCAAGTAGGATTGCATAATGGCATACAAGATGAAGTGAAGCAATGGTAAATTCAGCAGGGCCATGTTGAATGCTAACAGCCAACAATATCCTGAAGTGATTTAATTTAGCAGTATACCATAGGTGTGAAATTAATGGTTAATTTGAAAACAGATTTTGAAACTCAGTTAATAGATTTCAATGTAATGTATATAGAATAAGAATACGTATACATTGAAAAGATACAGATTTTGATAAAGTAAATTAAGAGGGTATACATATATTAGTTGGTTCAAACAAAATATTCAATGATTTCCGATTTTCCAGATCCCAAGATGTACTTCTAGATACAGGATACAGACAAGATATATTAATTAATTAGACATTAATGATATGTTGTAAATTGGTTTGTGAGAAAAAATGTGTTGCACACATTTTTTGCCCAACAAGGGGGGAGTGCCATGGAGTTGGCATGGAGCAAAATACCACTCAGTGCAGGTGACCTAGAGTCTGTCACATTTCAGTGACAGATGTGAAGATCGAGTGGATTGTGAACCACTCGGCCGGAAGTAAAAGGGAGCGAAGGTCAAGCACGGACGACAGTCCGTGAGAGATCATTCACGTCTGGACCGCGTTCGAGGTCGGACGAAGAATGGCACATGGCAGAAGTCCATCTAGCCGCCACGATTGTACAGATTTAGCGTTTGTGAATTGGTGGATGAATGTCGACGTCAGTGATTGTTCAAGCGACAGGTATACAAGATTGAGATCGAGTGCAAATATTGTTGTTTTAGTGACATTGATGTGACATGTGTTTTAAAGGAAAGATATAATACACCGTGTGAAAACTGATGCAGCTGTTGCGTTGTGAATAAGTCATTGTTACCGTGGTGTTGACTGCTATGTGATATATATGTGGTGATTTAGAGAAGGTGGAAAGAGTATTACCACCAATCAACTCCGGGCACATAAGAACAACAATAGAACATGAATAATACATATGCCTTGTCTACCTGGAGATAGTAGAGTGACTTATGTCAACAGTTACCTGTGCCCTAATGCATTAGCAACTGAGTAACATCATCTCTTCCATCGGCAACACAGAATAGCTCAGTGGCAGTAGAATCGCCAGTCGTAATCCATCCAGCAATAACTCATTGCCGACTCAGTGTGACCCATTTCGTTCTATGGCAATACAGTGCACTCATGTTAGCACCTCACACATGTCAACAGCGCTCACGCCATCCGAAAGCATATCCCGCTCATGGCAGTTAACCTTGTTCATACGTTGTCATATGTATTTCTTAGTTTGACCATGATTTTTCTCACTTTGATAAACAGTCTTTCTTACTTTGCCATACATATTTCTTAGTTTGTCCATAATTTTTTCTTAATTTAGCCAACCTTTTTCCTACTTTGGATGACATATTTTATTACTTTGGCCAACAAATTTTCCTACTTCTCGTCAGTTTGGTCGAGATATTTTCTATATTGGTCATATTTTCCCCCTTTGGTTAACAAATTTTCCTACTGTTTATAAGTTTGGTTGTGCTATTTATAAGTTTGATCAACATTTTGGATGATTTGGCTAACGTATTTTCCTACCTTTTAGTAGTTTGGCCGAGATATTAAAAGTTTGCTTGATATATTTCTTTACTTGGCTAATATTTTTCCAATTTGGCAAACACATTTTCCTATTTTTCATAAGTTTGGACGACATATTTCGTTACTTGGTCAATATTTTTTCCCATTTGACTAACAAACTTTCCTACTTGGTAGATATTTTTCCCATTTGGTTAACAAATTTTCCTATCTTTTATAAGTTTGGGTGATATATTTCTCACTTTGGCCGATATTTTTCACACTTGGTTAACAACGTGTTCTACTTTTCATAAAAGTTTGGTGGAGATATTTCCTTACGTGGTTAATCTTTTCCCCATTTGGTTAACAAATGTTCCTACTTTTCATAAGTTTGAACAAGATATTTCGTTACGTGGTCATTGTATTTTTTCTTATATTTGACTAATAAAATTTCCTACTGGTTGATATTTTCCCCAATAGGTTAACAAATGTTCCTACGTTATATAAGTTTGGACGAGGTATTTCTATATTTGACCAATAATTTTAATACTTTTGCCTAACATATTTTCTTATTTGATGGTTGAAGTCGTACATAGAAGGTACACTTTTGTCTGGTTGTGAAGTGTGGCACTGAGCAGGCACACTGAAAAAAAAAACATATATTGGTCTTGAAAATGGATTTCTGGAGAAAGGCATAAAGACCAGTATGGACACATAGATAGGTAATGAAAGTGTAGATATCTAATTTGGTACGTGATAACGTCGCTGGTTATGACAGCGGACACGTGACATGTCATGTTACATAGATTGCCTAAAGTTGAGTCGGGAAGGTTTGTTGTGTTCGTGTGTATTATTACACATCTGTTAACATGCACTAGCCACTTGTCATTCCATGACTCGATAGCTGTTACGTACAGATACGACTTTCCCGACTAGCATCGTTGATCACATCTCTGCACTATGAGGATGAGAAAGGCTTAGTCGGACACTGTGATGACTTGTTTACACGCGTGTATGCTGCTTTCGAGACCAGTTTATGTTGTATTGATGGGTGGGGGGTGTGTTCTATGGTGTTACTCGGTGACACTAGGACTACACTGGTATAGAAAAGAGAGAAAGCGAAAGAGAAGGGTGACCATTTTAGCCTTCAGATGCAATGTTGACGATGTAGTAGAATCACTCCCATACACGGTGATCATCATGAGTTGGGTTCCCTGGCTCGACAACCGATAAGACACCGTTTTTTTAGTATTCATCTTAACCGCGTTTCTCGGATGTACCATTACACACGTGACGGAATGCGACACCATAATTGACCGGCTGCGTCATTAGTCACGTGTTCCACTTGTATCGTTATGCACATCACTGGATGCCTCACCATCTTTGACTGTTTTAGTCATTACCCCCATATACTGGCTGTACTTTTATGCCTGTGATCAGAATCAGGGCCATCTTTGATTTGTTTTAGCCTGTGAGCCCGTGTCTCGAATGTACCATTACATATGTGATCGACTGCGACGCCATCTTTGGCCAGCTGTAACTATAACCCAATGGTCTGGTTGTGTCCTTATGCATGTGACAGGAAGCACAGCTTCTTTGACCGGCTTTAGCCAGTGAGCACGTTGTTTGGTTGTAGCCTTTTAACCAAGTGTGATCGGATGCATCGCCATCTTTGACCGGCTTTAGCCAGTCAGCAAGTGGACTAGTTGTGTCCTTATGCATCTGACAGGAAGCACCGCCATCTTTGACCGGGTTTAGTCAGTTAGCATGTGGTCTGGTTGTGTCCTTATACATCTGACAGGAAGCACCGCCATCGTTGACTGGTTTTAGCCAGTGAGCACGTGGTCTGGTTGTATCCCTTAGACATGTGATCATGTGAGTGGTTTACACCATCACACAGCCCGATGACACAGTTTCAATTCACGACCACCAAACACCAGCAACCCACCACCATGTCACTACAGTACTTTCGTCTACAATTTAAGTTGTCACTCGACCCCTTGACCACTACTCAACCACCTCTTGATCATCACTATTTCCCTATACGTAATTTCCTCTACAATTTAAGTGGTCACTCGATCACCTGGTCACTACTTTACCACTACCTGACAACAACTTGACCCCGTCATCTACCACTTTATCCACTACCGTTTCACTACAAGTACTTTCCTCTGCAATTTAAGTGGTTACTCGGCCACTGGACCACTACTTGACCACCTCTTGGTCATCACCATGTCACTACACGTACTTTCCTCTTCAATTTTCTCACTTGACCACTACTTGACCACCTCATCGATCACTTTCTCCACCACCATGTCACTATAGTACTCTCCTCTACAATTTAAGTGGTCACTCGACCACTTGACCACTATCTGATCACTACTTGACCCCGTTATCTATCACTTTATCTACAACCGTTTCACTACACGTACTTTTCTCGACAATTTAAGTGGTCATTCGACCACTTGATCATTACTTGACCACTACTTGACCACTTTATTACTCACTTTAACCATCACCATATCACTACACATACTTTCCTCGACAATTTAAGTTGTCACTCGACCACTTGACCACTGCTTAACCACTACTTGACCACGTCATCGATCACTTTCTCCACCACCATGTCACTATAGTATTGTCCTCTTTAATTCAAGTGGTCATTCGACCTCTTGATCACTGCTTGACCCTACTTGAACACCTCAACGATGACATTATCCACCACCATGTCACTACACGTACTTTCCTCGACAATTTAAGTGGTCACTGTAACAGAGCACCAGCCCTGTTGGGGATTTAGAGAGTTAATGGTTTGTGAACGCGTGAGCACCGGGAGTTGAGGTATCAAGGGTGGCTCACGCGTCAAGGTAAGGAGTCTTCCATTTTTGTCACCAAGAATAACAGATCGTACGATTGTCATCTCATGTAAAATAAACTTCAACATATTATCAAGTTGAAATGAATTTGTTGACTATCGACACGTGCCATCCATTGTCTCTGTCACCCTGTTAAAGAGGCTGTTTTGGTGCCGCGACGTCGGATTCTGAAAACCTTGGTTTGTTGCGGAGAAAGAACCGCATCTCAACACAAGCGAAAGTCTCTTTTGACCGCGTCGGGAAAATGGATGCAGACTAATTTTTTTCATTATATTGGAGAGACGCAGCAACTGAAAGCCCGCCTAGGGGTAGTTGTTGTGATTTCTCGGGCTATTAAATTGTAGAAGTATAGTCCGTTGTGAAGGTCAAGGAGCTACCCAGTATTGCCTAACTGAGGGACCGATGTTCTGTGACCATGCCTGAGTCATCGTTACACAGTATCCTGATACTTGACGTACAGTAATTTATGCTGGACTCGAAGTCAATTAGAGTAATTTACTGCTGCTGTTTCACGTCGTCACTTTTGGATGATGCCGCTGCTTGGAACATCATCCACCTTATAAACCTGGGCGTTACTGTGCAGCAGCACAATCAAGTCTGATCGGACAGCAAAGCCATGATAACGCTGAACCCCACTCAAGTTCAGACTTCACCTCAGGCCAGTTAAAATTTTTGAGGTCAATCAAGGTCGGCCGTTACTCAAGGTCAGTAAAATCTTTGTGACTGCTCAAGTTATCTCAAGTCAGTAAAATAAAATTTTCCAGAATGGCGATTAATTTGAACTGGCCGTTTTGTCGAGTCTCACTCAAAGTCGAAGGAACTCGCAACTGAAGAAAGTTCCGCAATTTTTGAAGCCACTGCAACTAAATTGTGAAGTTTCCATCGAGGGCCAACCAAGGCGGCAGTCAAGAACCCAACCAAGGGCGAATTGTCAGTTTTCCATCAAAGATTCACCGAGAACCGGCAGTCAAATGGTTCGTTATTTTGTCGATTGGGCCACATCTCTTGGATGATGTACTGTACTTCGTGAGCTTTAACGTCATTTTTATCCAGGAACGTAGGACAGGCATCTGGTCACTTTGTAAGCGGAGAAACGATCGAGCAAACGACAGAGTGTGTGACAGAAGAACTGAAGCAAGTATAATAATTAACTTATGAAATAAAGAATAGGATGTAGCTTCCCTTTATGTAATTGAAATAATACAGCCGATATTAACAACATTGCCAACTGAACAAAGTACAAACTTAATAGTTTAAATTGCTGAAAAGTTATAGAACTTGCTGATTCTAGGATAAGCATTGTATTGTCTTATTATATTGTAGAATTGATATAGCTTTGAAATCGCTTGATAAAATATTTCAGCAGGGCAGAGGAAGAGGTTTTCTAACAGCAAAGCAATTGATAAGTTTGGTGGCCAAGCATAGTGTTTGAGATTGCATACAGAAGAATAATTATGGACTACCTACATGCAGAATTAAGACGCGTAAGTACTTGGTTGGGAGAGTTAAAAGTAGCAGTTAGTGAGGTAGAGAATTTTGTGGAAACCTTACGGGTAAGAACGACTGGACAAGAGGCTTATAGATTTAAGGTGGACTGTAGTATAGTGGTAAAGAATAACAGGAGACAGACAGTACTTAATAAAGACAGAAGACAATATGATTCTGCTTATGCAGTTGGTTACAACGAACCAAGACCCGATGGTTATAGGGTAAAAGACGGTGAGAGGACGCGTAATTGTGAAATGTCGGACTTGCATAAGTGTCTTAGGTTCAGGAATTGGCCATCCAATAGTATAACTGCTAGAAAAAGACGGGACGACTGGTTTGATCAAAGACGGAAAGAATATCTGAAGTCAGGGTCGAAGGACAGAGTGGAACATATAAATAGAAATTCAACTGCTCCTAAGGTAGAATGTGACTGAAAGACAGAAAAAGAAGATGACGGTATTAGTAAAGAAAATAGACCAAGAGACTCAGACGCAGGTGATTGAAGTGGTAGAAGGGAACACACAGACACAAGGTTGATACAGTAGAAAAAAAATTCCAGGTACAACCAACCAGCAAGATAACGAAGGGAAGTCAAACCGAGTTAGTAGAAACTCAATCAAAACCAACTCACTTGAAAGTGACTAAGGGAGACACGGTTGAAATTAAGAAAGATAAACAGACGAGAACCAAGGACGTCAAAAGGCAGCTGAGGAAAAGTACTAGGGAGAGGAATATAAATAGGTCTGATAGTCAATAGAGGTGCAACTGATATGTCAGTTTCCTCAGGTAAAGACATTAAGTTGTCCCGAACCGGAGCATGAGGGATAGAGGTATAGAAAAGAAGAAGAAGGTCAGACGTTTTAGTGATGACCATAGGGATATTATCGCCAACTATAATGAGCCTGATGAGGGAACTATCATCAGTGTATCATCTGAAGACGAGATGGGGAAATATAAGCGTTATGTAATGTATACAGAAAACAGTGAGCAGACCGACGCAGTAAAGACAGGAATAACAAATAAAGGGAACAGAAAGAAAGCATTTAAGAAGAAGAATAGTAATAGACAGATAGCAGAAATTTACTCGACTACGGAAGATGACATAAGGAAAATCAGAGAATATATAACCTTAAGACCTGAGTACTTTAATGACGGATTTACAGTTACGGATATAGAGGATGACATAGTTGAAGAGAGACGCACTCTTGTAATAGGAGACAATGAACTATTTGGCTTAGATGCACTCTATAACTGTTAGAATTCCGAGGGTGAGGAATGGCATGTGGCATTGTTTTGGGCTTACGAGACGAATTACGGTTTGAGCATATACATATGTTCTGTCTAAAATAGGCAGATTAATTTTTTGTGTGTAGCATCACAATATATGGTGCAGGGCAGGCAATAGGATAGAGAGTCACGGCAAGTGATGGAATATTCTACGTGAATAAGTTATAAAGAATATTTTATGTTTGGTTGTGGTGTGGGGAGAGTAGACAATGTGGAAATTGAAATGTCCCTTGTCCGGAATGGCTGGATAGAGAGGGTTGATCACATTGAGTGATGTATAACTGGTGTGATTAAAGTAGGGTAGACTCAGCACAGAATTTGCAGAGAGAGAGATAAACTAATTATGAATGCTCGTACTAGAGTTGATGCGTTGTTTGAGATGGTTCGATTCAGAGCTATGACGTGATGTCTGAGATAGTTTCGCTTGTTGGTTTGAGAAGCAGGTATAGTAGCATTGGCAGATGGACCGAGCGTGTCTGATGAGGAGATGTAGATTGAGGAGGAATTGAGTATCCTGTGTAAATTAGCCAGTTGAGCGCGAGAGTATTAAGAGTAGAAGACTGTGGAAGGCGGAGGTTGACGGTGTAGCACGTTGAGTATGTCTGACTGTGTTTTAGAGGAGGTGAGATATTAAATGTCGGAGCAGTTGCTGTAGAGAAATTAGGTAGGACAGAAAGTGCCATGCGTGCATATTTGGTGTGTGGTTGTGATGATTAGAGAATAGACGAGTTAGAGTGTAAAACGTGGGATGTTTGTGTTTAATGAGGTGTGCTGGAGCAGTTGACGTAATGTAAAACTGACACGGAGAGATATAGGCTGGTTAGAAATCTTGGTTGTTAGAGCTAATGTGTTGTTTGAACAGAATAGGCTCTGAGTTCTTGAAAAGGAGTGAATGATGGAGAAAAGTGGAAATAAGAAAGCAGTAGAATTGTGAAAGTCCTGTTGAATAGTGGAGTGATTCGTCTAGTTATGCGTTGTCCTTGCGGATGAAAGTTGGTGAAGAATTGCTTGTCTGAGTTAAAACTTAATGGTGGTTGATGAAGATGATAAAGAAAAGTGAGAAGTAAGGGTGAGAGAGGCGGAAGTGAGTGATTCTGGAAAAGTATTATGTGAAGAAGCGTGTGAAGCGTTAGAAGTATGTTAGAATATAGGGCTTATTAAGAGCCTGAGGAATTAATAATACGGGAGATGCAACGCTTCTTACGTCAAGTGTTCGAAAGCAGTCAACAGTAAATGTTATGAATGGAAGACGAATGTTACGAAAGAATGTAGAGCTTAAGACGTCGAATGTATGATGTCCTACCCAAACCTAGTACAATTAGAAGTAAGACCAATGTGGTACTAGAGAATAATTAAGAGACTTAAAAGTAGAATTGGTTATTACTATAAATCGAATCCAGGGGAAATAACTAGGTTAGTAAATAGCGGTGCTGAGTTACAATTTCCCTTAGTAGGTAAATGAGTTGTGGTGTGATGAGATAGCCTCACTAGTTAGTAAATGGAGCAAATTGAACTGTAGTTAACAGTAATTGCTAGGTTCGTATTTCAAATATAGTGGTGTTGCTATAAGTTAGTTTTGTAAGAGATGGAATATTATGAAGGGAGATAATCAATAGTTGATCAGTATGGTCATTTGTTGATTACAGACTTTTTTGTTGTTGAGGGAACAGATATTGTTCTGTGTTATGATGAGAATATAGTCTGTAGGTAACAGATATATATTTTTTGGGATTAATGCAGGTTAATAATTGGCCTAGCATTGAGTGGTTTTTTTTACGGTTGTAAGAGTAGCGGACTTGTGTTCATTGTAGTGAATAGATAGGTATTACATTGGTTCGTATAAGAGACCAATGTTGTTTGGGTATTATAAGCAAGTGGTTTTAATTGAATATGATCTTTCAATGCATCATGTATGGTATGTTATATTATTTTTGATTGACTTGGTTCTGTAAAACGATTACCATTTGATTTTGGGATAGGACTTGTGTTTTCAGTCTTTTATGTGTATAACACCAGTCCGTAAAAGAGACCGGTGATGTTAGATAACACTAAGTAATTTTCTATGGTGATTAAGTTAATGCTTGTTTCATTTTGTGGTGATATATGAAAACATGTTTGAATACCAAGGGGGGGGGGGGGGGGGATATTGTTCTGTTCTGATTGTATCTTCGATTATTCATGAGTTGTGCCGTTATTTAAGTTTGCCTTATTTGAACATTGGCATGTTACTTGATCAGTTAATTTCAATTTTTTTTATTATCAGTTATAATGATTTTGTTTCTTATAATTGAGTTGCCGTTGACCATTCTTAAAAATAATTACTTTTCAGTAAAATAGTTTTTCTTTTGGCGTTCAATTGCGTGGAGTTTTAAAACAGAAACTAGTTAATAGGGTCCTTGGGAGTTTGGATGCAGGGTTACGTTGAGAAGATGTGGGACAAGTTTAAAACATGGTCTCCATGGGGTCGGTAGTGAACATGGATTTAGTGCCATGATGTAATGGAAATTTAATAAGCGCCATGAGATTGCTGTTTTTTTTTAGGACGTGGGTAACGCTTGTAATAAGTGCTGCGCCAGACAGCGTGAAGACAAATAGTAAAACAATGAATTGAATGCCATGTTTTTAATTATATACTGAAGATATCAATACAAGAGTTGGGGGATTAAACCAGTGGAAGGTTTATAAAGAGAAGTAAGGATGTTCGTGATAAAGGAACATTGGAATGCTGTGGTTGCAGCGAACATAGATAAAATACCATGAGGTTTTTGGGGGTCCGTGATATATGGACTGATAAAGAATAAAGTTGATTGCAAGCAGTGATGGGTTAGAAGGTCACAGACATGAGTTCAGTGGCGGTATTTTGTTGCTGTTGATAACGGCATAAATTGACAAGTGGAGGTTTTAGGAGATATGCCCATAATAAATGGACATTAGTGGATTGCTGAAGTTTTCGGCGAGATTAATAGGGAATTCTGATATGGAGTATTCCTGAGTGAGCTATAGGAGAGATTTGGTTATGTTAGCTGATGTTTACAATGTTGGAGGAGGTCTTGATTGATAGGGCCCATAATAGACCCTTTGATTTGTGTAATAAGTAGACATTTAGGAGTGAATAATATTTTTGGTAGTTGATGTTTGATGCTGTAGATATCAGCGAAAACTGTGAAATTGCCATAATAAGTGGTATAATTGAACTGTGGAAGATATGTAATTGTTTTAGACTTTACTGCATAAAGTCTCATTATAACATAGGGGGGTAGATGTGAGTATGGTTTTGTGAGGAAGAGTTCTAGTTCTTTGACTTTCCGGTGCGCACCGATTCTTTGTCTTCCTATCATGTGCGAGTGATTTCAGGTTGGTTGAAAGTGGAGAATTAGTAATGTTGAGGTAATACTGTTAGTGATGACGATAGGGAGTTTTTGACGTAGTATCAGAAGAGTACGGCGTTTTGAATTTTTATAGTTAAGATCAGATATTGGTATATATGCTCGTGATGAAAAGGTTTAAGCGGATCGCTTATGAAGAGAAGAAGAAGTATTTCGAAAAGGTACACATATATGTTGTGATGGGTTGTATAAAATTGAGATTTTGTAAGGCAGAAATATTATGATGTATAATAGATACCTATACAAGAGTGAGCTTTTGTGATAGGATATGTAAATAATATATGTGGATTTCCTTATGAACTGTTTGTTTTGGGAAAATGAAACCTTGTAGGCTCATATATAGAAACGAAGAAGAAGTATGTTTTCATAAAGGTCTGTGGAGAAACATAGCGGTTGGCTAAAAGATATAAGTAGACAAGTAGACTCTTAGGAATAGAAAGAGTAATAACTAAAGATCACTGGGTAAGAAGGGTTTAGTTTAGGATGAGTTAAGAGAAATACATTAGGTGATTAGGTTAGGGATTAAGACTTTTTTTTTAAAGAAAAAGTCTTGTTGAGGATAAGGAGGAATGTAACAGAGTACCAGCCCTATTGGGGAGTTAGAGAGTTAATGGATGCTGTGCAAAATCGGGAATTAGGGAAATAGGTTTGTGAGCACCGGGAGTTGAGGTATCTAGGGTGGCTCACGCGTCAAGGTAAGGAGTCTTCCATTTTTGTCACCAAGAAGAACAGATCGTACGATTGTCATCTCATGTAAAATAAACTTCAATATATTATCAAGTTGAAATGAATTTGTTGACTATCGACACGTGCCATTCATTGTCTCTGTCACCCTGTTAAATCACTCGACCTCTTGACCACCACTTGGCCGCTACTTGACCACTACTTGACTACATTATTACTCACTTTAACCATCACCGTATCACTACAATACTTTCCTCAACAATTTAAGTGGTCATTCGACCACTTGACCCCTACTTAGCCACCTCTTGACTACTACATGACCCCGTCATCTACCACTTTATCCACTACCGTTTCACTATACGTACTTTCCTCGACAATTTAAGTGGTTACTCGACCACTTGATCAGTACTTGACCATTACTTGATCACCTCATCGATCACTTTATCCACCACCATGTCACTACACGTACTCTACTGTACAATTTAAGTGGTCACTTGACCATTACTTGACCACCTCTTGATCATCACCATATCACTACACGTACTTTCCCCTACAATTTAAGTGATTACTCGACCACTTGACCCCTACTTGATCACCTCTTGACCACTAATACCTGCTACCCACCCCTTACCACCGAATGACACTACACCATATCCATTACAACCGACTACTTTACATTTTAAGGTTTCATTTGTAACACGTGTAATGATAGTGAATTATGCACTACGACCCTCTACATAGCACTAATAACCACCCCTTATCAACTAATTTCACTAAGCCATACCCATTATATTAGATAAACAATCATCAAATTCTGTCAAAGGATATCGAGCTGTGTCAGACAGAGTTCTATTAGTAAAATTAAACGGAAGACCTTTTAAAATAAATATCATTCAAGTATATGCCCAACAAGTGAATGCAGTGAAGAAAGTATAGAGGAATTTTATAACGACATGGAGTCTGGTTTGAAGAACTGCCAAAAAAAAAAATCAGAAATAAATATCATAATGGGTGATTTCAACGCAAAAAATAGGAAAGCAAAGCGATGGATGCAGTGTAGGCAACCATGGTTTGGGGAAAAGAAATGAAAGAGGACATAGACTTGTAGAATGGGCAAAAGAACAAAAAATGGTTGTAGGAAACACCTGGTTTAAACAGCATCCTAGAAGATTATGGACATGGAGAAGTCCAGACAGGATTAAAAACCAGATAGATTACATCCTGATTAGCAAAAGGTTTCGAAATGCGTTAACATTCGTAAAAACAGTTCCAAATGCAGACTGTTACAGTGATCACAGATTAATTACAGGCACATTGAGGATAAAGTTAAAGAAAGTCAAGTATATAGCAGGAAACCCTAAATATGACTTGTGCAAATTGAAAACTGACAAAGAAATACAAGATAAGTTTAACATAGAAGTAAAGAACACATTTGATTTATTGCCTGATCTAGAGATCCTATTTCAAGATGTAGATGATCAATGGGAAATGCTGAAGAATTCAATCAGTTGTGCAGCAGAAAAAACTATTCCAAAATTAAAGAAAGTGCGCCGTAAGACATGGATGACTGAAGAAATTTTACAACTAATGGAAACAAGAAGACAGAACAAAAATAATCCTGCTAAATATGAAGAAATTCACAGAAAAGTCAGAACCTTATGTAGGGAGGCAAAGGAAACATGGCTTGAGAAAAACTGCGAAGAAATTGAAAAACAACACAACAGTAAAAATGCGAAATTAATGCACAAAAGGATCCAGGAGCTTACTAATCAAAGAACACGTACTTCAGCAGGCTGCCTAAAGACAAAAGATGGAAGAGTCATAATAGAAAAAGATCAGATCTTACATGTATGGTCAAATTACGTGTAAAACCTTTATGACGAACAGTAGACGAACACTACGATGTTCAAAATAATAATGAAGGACCAGCAATTTTGAAGATGGAGGTTCAGAATGCTCTTAACCATATGAAATGTGGCAAGACCCCCGGTTCAGACAGTGTCACAAAAGAAATGATTAATGCTTTAGAAGAATTTGGAATAGATAAAGTTACCAGTCTGCTTAACACAATATATGATACTGGAAATATATCTCATGAATTATGTAATTCTGTATTTATTGCAATCCCAAAAAAATCAGGAGCCTTGGAATGTGATCAACATCGAAAATTAGTATAATGAGTCACATCACGAAGATTTTGCTAAGAATTATCATGCAAAGAATTAGGAGGAAAATACAACCTGAAATAGGAGAAGAACAATGTGGGTTTGTAGAAGGAAAGGGTACAGTAAATGCTGTATATTTACTGAGAACCGTAATTGAACGATCTATTGAAGTAAACAAAGATCTACAACTTTGCTTTATTGACTACACAAAGGCTTTCGATAAAGTGAGACATGTCGACATGATAAGGATGCTTGAAGATCTACAAATTGATGGAAAAGACCTTAGACTTGTAAAAAAAAAAAAACATATATTGGAAACAACAAGCGGCCATAAGAGTTGATAATGAAGTAGGCCAATATCAGCCTATCAAGAGAGGTGTAAGACAGGGATGTGTAATATCTCCAGATCTGTTTTCCCTGTAGTAGGCCTCTTTCAGTCCTGAAGGACTATAGAGTTGTGCCGCTTGGGAGGTGCCTGGCAGCACCGCTGGTGACTGTATAGTCCAATGCGAGAGTGACAATCCCTGTCACAGTTTCCGCATCTGTAAGACGAGGCAGTAAGTGACTGCGCTTTGAGCCTGTGCCGCCTATCCTCAGTTTGTTGGATCAGATTGCGCTCAAAGAGCACCAGTCCGTTTCGTACATCTCTTCTCCAGGAGCATCTGTCTGTTGCAACTCTCTCCCACGTGTCTGGATCTATTCCAATGGTTTTCATATCTTGTTTACACACATCCCTATATCGCATTTGGGGTCTTCCGGTTGGCCTCTTTCCTGTGGCTAGTTCTCCGTAAAGGAGATCTTTGGGAATACGTTCATCCTCCATTCGAGATACGTGGCCCAGCCACCGGAGGCGTCTCTGCTTGAGGAGGGTGTGCACTGTGGTAATATCTGCTCGTTCAAGCACCTGTTTGTTTGTTATGTGGTCTTTCCATGTTATGCCCAGGATACGTCTCAGACATCTCATGTGGAAGGAATTCAACTTCCTTTCCTGTCTTGAGTACAAGGTCCAGGATTCAGACCCATAGAGTAGTGTGCTAACAACACAAGCTTTATATACTTGAGCTTTTGTACGCTCTGTTAGTCTATTATTCTCCCAAACTCTTTTAGCTAGCCTGAAAAATGTTGTGGCTGCCTTTCCAATGCGTCTGTCGATTTCTGTCTCTAATGAAAGATTATCTGATATTGTCGACCCCAAATACACAAAATCGTGGACGACCTTCAATTCGTAATTAGCAATTTTGATTGACGGGGGCGCACCAGCGTCTTGTTCCATCACCTGTGTTTTATTTAGGCTAATGGTGAGCCCAAAGTCTTTGCGGGCGGCTGCAAAACGATCTATGAGCCTTTGGAGATCTTCTGCTGTATGCGTAGTCAGTGCTGCTGCATCTGCAAAAAGTAGTTTTCTTACACATTTTGATCTTATTTTGGTTTATATTTTCCCTGTACAGTGAAAATATTTTCAGAAATATTGAAGATATGGACGGAATCAATATTGGGGGACGATGCATCAATAACATTAGATATGTAGACGATACAGTCTTGATTGCAGACAATAAACAGGACCTGCAACATTTAGTAGATGCAGTTGTTACACACAGTGAACAACGAAGGTTAGAATTAAATTGTAAAAAGACACAGATTATGGTCGTCACTAGGAAGAACGAAATACCACAATGTAATATACAAGTAAATGGGAATATTCTTCAACAAGTGAATAGGTACAATTATCTCGGAACAGTAATAACATCTGATGGGAGATGCCTTGAAGAGATTAGAACAAGAATCGCCATGTCTAAGGTAGCCTTTAGCAAGATGAAAAACATACTGACCAATAAAAAGATGTCAATTGAAACGAGAAAAAGAGTGTTGAGGTGCTACATAGAACCTGTACTTTTATATGGATGTGAAGCTTGGACAATGAGCAGTCAAGCTGAAAAACATCTGATGGCTGTAGAAATGTGGTTTCTAAGGAAAATGCAAAGAATACCATGGACAGCCAGAAAGACCAATGAACAAGTCCTTCAAGAAACAAATGAAGATCGTAAACTGATTAGAGATATTAGACGCAGACAGTCAAAATTTTTGGGCATGTTATGAGAAGAAATGAATTGGAGAACTTGGTGACAACTGGTAAGATCGAAGGGAACAGACAAAGAGGAAGACCTAGAAGCAAATACCTGGATGGCTTGGCCTCGTGGCATGGTCGAGACAGAAACACTGAGCTGATCCACGACTCTGGTGATCGAGTGAGATGGCAGAACATGACCGCCCACGCTTACCGGCATGGCATATGATGGATGGATGGATACCCATTATTACTACTGTCACCACCGCAACTATTCCTTCTATTCCTACTAATGTACACCGCCAATGTGTTAACAGTTCAAAATATTTTACCACTCCACTCACCAACGTTTTTACAGCCCGTTACTTAATGACTTTTTTCCACCCCTCATACACCCCCCCCCCCCCCCTTTTTCTGTTATGAAACCGACCACCGTCACACCCACCCGAGATTGTCCCACACTTCGTCGATGTATATCTTCTCGGGATTTTCCCACACTTCCTCGCCAAGAAAAAAAAATGTATCATCATCATCATCATCATCATCACCATCTTCTTCCACTTCTGCCGTCAAGCGGCGTGGGGAGGAATAATTTGCGTTCCATCGCCGGTGGGCGGCTCTGGATAGTGTCATTCCGTGTGACTGTACAATGTCTTTGATGTCGTCAATCCATTGCCTTCTTGGACGTCCTCTTGTTCTCACCGCAGATGATCTTTGATGTAGGGCCAGTGATGGTAGTTGCTGGTGTTGTATTCTAACAACATGGCCAAACCACTTGATCTTCTGTCTTTCAATAAATGTGTCACACAAGGTGTTGATCCCACAGTCTGTCTGATAATAGCATTTCTTACTCGGTCTCGGATTGTTAAGTTGGCAGCTCTCCTCAGGCATCTCACTTCGCAGGTGTTGATTATGCGAAGGTGTAATTTGGATAAAGTCCAGATATGAGATTTGTAGCAAAGGGTTGGTGTGAATATGCTGTTTATTATAAAATGTATAACTTTGTCTATACATGGTTTATTAAAATTATTATATACCTTACTTGAATCGTTTGTTTTCTTTATTGTTGTATGTTGTATACTATAGTACCTACAATTTAAGGGGTCTCTTGATAATCACACCTAATCTGATGAGTCACTTGACCATTGACCACACTTACTCTGATGACTCACGTGAAAACAAAATCACCGAGGAGTTATCACCCTTTACAGTGCGCACTGCAAAATAACATCATGGAGCCCGAAATACACTACTTTTGCACTCTTGAAAGATTAAAGAGAATAATTAATTAGATGAAACACTACCACAAAAACATTGGCAGTTGTAAGTACATCCATGGTTGAAGACAAATTTCAGAGAAATACTGTCATTTGGTGAGAAGCGGCTGGTCGAGTGGCTAGAACGCCGGATTCTCATTCTTAGTTACTTAGTTCGATTCCTCGGTAAGGTGTGAGATTATTTTTCTGTCGGGGGCAAAAAGAAAATTCTAACCTGAACAGTTCGCAGCGACTGCACTAGCCAGGCGGCTTTAATTCCTCAGGCTCAAAGACCCCTCTGCCATACACCGCAAGGTACTATCAATCAATCATGTGCCATGCCGGAAAGCGTGCGCGGTCATAACTCACCATTTCACTCGATCACCAGCGTCGTGGATCAGCTCAGTGTTCCTGTCTCGTCCATGCCATGTGGCCAAGCCATCCAGGTATTTTCCTCTCGGTCTTCCTCTTGGTCTGTTCCCTTCGATCTTGCCAGTTGTCACTAAGTTCTCCAATCCATTTCTTCTCATAACATGTCCAAAAAATTTTGACTGTTTACGTCTAATTTCTCTAATCAATTTACGATTTTCATTATACTATATTGGCAGTAAATGACAGTTGACTTTCATTTGAATTTGACAAGTTCAGATTCCAGGTTGCCTCTACCTTCAATGTTACTTCAGGGGTTTCCTTCTTGTCTGATGCCTTGAAGGATGCCTTTCAAATTTCTTGTGTTTCAAATAATTTTTTTAATAAAATTAATACACATAAACAACATATTCACCGTGTTGAAATTGTTCCCCTGTTGTTTCTTTATTGACAAAACAAGACAACACCCAGGACAAATAAATATATACCCCTTTTCACAGTTAGAAATATAAGATGTGTGTGTGAAGTCCATAGTGCATATGTTTGCACTATACTCGCACATATTCTTTCCATTGTGATCTGATAGCAAATTGCTGAAGTTCACTGTTACATAATTTTACGTGTGAGCATTGAAGAGAGGGTAGGTTTTAATTCAATGCTTCTCATGTCGATGGTGACATAATGTATACTTCTCATAGGAAGCAGCTGGCAGAGTGTAGGAACCTAAGTGATGGGTGAGGAAATCGTGCAGTTGCATAATTAACCTTCAAACAGTGAAAGACTTGGACACTGAAATGTGACACTGACAAGATGGATGTCACGAAAAGACAACGACGAACAAGACAAGACAAAGACACCACGAAATATACACCCTCTCACATCACATGGGAAATACCCACAAAATGAGAAGACACATAATCTATCTCTAGAATAACACAGGAATCATCCATATGATATTTATCCACCCCCACAACCCTCATCCTAACTTTTAGAAGTAGGGGGGTTTAAACCTCAGTTCAACAATCTTCTTCTTGTGGCAAGCAAACACTGCACGATTTAACTGAACATAAAATTGATCATTTAGGCATCCCCACAAATGGGCCTTGCTGACATGACATGCAGGTCTGGCAAGCTATCTGAAGATATGGGGTATCCACCTCTTTTCCCCCACGGGATTATACTCATAGAAAAATATAACATCCATCCCTGTATATTCATGAGAAAGATTACATAATAATTCACACATTATGTAAAAGTACGAATTATGAATCAGCTGCAGACGACAGCAAAAGACAGGACAACTTGGCGTGGTTTGATCCTGGGTTTATGTCCCAATGGGGATGGATAAAAGGCAAAAGGGGAAGGGATCGGTAAGTATAAGGCCTTATGACAGGCTTTAACGCCCACTGGGCATTTGGTGCTAGAACCGTATTTTTATTTACCAATCAGGGGGATCCATACTTCAAGAGCTGAATATTGAAGAAGGTCGGCTACTAAAGTCTTTAGTAAAGACGATAAAACAAAGAAAATTGAAATATTTTGGGCAATGGAAACGCCATGAAAGTTTGGAGAGAACAATTATGGAGAGGTATATGCCTGGGAAGAGAGAAAGAGGAAGGCCAAAGAGAAGAAGGATGCAGGATGCCAATGCAAACCACATTGATATTACAACTGAACAGAAGAAAGCAATCAAAGACAAACAGATACATCATAGAACTACAGAGACAGCAGCAGAATATATGATGGCAAATCTAACAATGGAAGAAATGGAACAGGCAATGAATACCCTAAAAAAGAAGAAATCACCAGGAAAGGATGGAATCACAAATGAAATGCTAATAGGACTAGGCACAAAGGCAAAAAAGAAACTACTAGCAGTCCTAAATAACAGCTGGAAGAGAGGAATAGTCCCACAGGCATGGAAGGAGGCTATACTAATATCAGTCCCAAAGAAAGGAAAAGACCTTGAAGAACCAAATGGCTATCGACCTATCAGTCTACTTAGCTGTGTAGGAAAATTAATGGAACGCATTATCAATGGCAGGCTAACATGGCATCTGGAAGAAAACAAACTCTTAACACCACACCAAGCAGGATTCAGAAAGTACAGATCCACTGAAGATCAAATAACCTATATAGCTCAGGAAATAGAGGATGCCTTCCAAGAGAAAAAGCACACACTAGCAGTCTGGATAGATTTAGAAAAAGCATTTGATAAAGTATGGAAGGAAGGACTGAAAGTAAAACTGCAAAACATGCATGTTTGTGGAAAAATGTATAAATGGATCAGCCACTACCTTGAGAACAGAACTGCCAGGACAAAAGTACAAGGACAAACAAGCAAAATGATGCTGCTGGAGCAAGGTGTCCCCCAAGGAGGAGTTCTTTCACCAACATTATTCCTAGCATATATAAATGACATCACAGAAAATTTTCCAGCCAGAGTACACACATCCTCCTTTGCAGATGACCTAGCCATATGGACATCTGAAGAATATATTAGCACAGCTAACAGCAGAATACAGCAAGCCTTATTAGTGCTAGAGGACTGGTCAAAATCATGGCTAGTGAAGATAAGTGAGGAGAAAACAACATGCTCAGTGTTCTCCCTCTCAAATAAACCTCAGCAACCTAAGCTGGTATTGAATGGAAAAATATTGCGCCATGAAGAAAATCCAAACTATCTAGGAGTCACCTTTGATCGTCGCCTGACATGGAAGACACAGGTTGAGAAAAATCGAACAAGAGCAAGGCAGAGAATGGCAATCATGAAAAAGCTTGCTGGTACAACGTGGGGAGCAGATGAGAAAGTTCTCAAGAAGTTATATACTGGACGGGTGAGGCCAGTACTGGAATATGGCATTGCAGCTTGGGCAACAGCAGCTAAGTCAAACTTTAACAAAATAAGTAGAGTCCAAAACCAAGGAATGCGAATTATAACTGGAAGCCTGAAGACAATGCCTATTAATGAACTAGAAAAGATCACTTGTTTACAACCAATGCAGGATAGAAGAGATAGCAGAGCCCAGCAACAAGCAGAAAAATTTAGAAGATTGACAGACCACCCTATGTACAACAGATTTAATGGTTTTGGAAAGGGAAGACTGAAGCGTAGCAACTTTGTAGAAACTGCAAAACGAAGGATTAGGGCAGATCCTATTCTTTAACATATCAACAGTCAAGCCCATACACAATGCACACAAGTTCCCAGCTTGGCGACAGCAGCAACTACCTGAGATGATAGAAAACATTCCTGGTATTGAGAAAAAGAACACTCAGCATGAAACCGAAAGAAGAGAAATAACCCTAAACTACATAAAAGAACAGTACCCAAGCAGGAATTGGACCCATGCATATACAGATGGATCAGCCAAAAATTCAATAGAGAATGGAGGAGGAGGAGTTCTCCTAAATTTAAAAAATGGAGTGAAAAAAAACACATTCAATGGCAACTGGAAAATTTTCAAGTAACTTCAAAGCGGAGGTAGAGGCTCTGAAAACTGCAGCAGAAATGCTCCTGATGGAGGAAAATAAAGAGAAGCAAATAGCTATCTTCACAGATGCAAAGTCAGCTGTCTCAATACTGAAGAGCAATAACAGCACAGAACTAACTGACCTAAGAGCAGCACTCCATGGTCTATGCCAGAAATCCAAAAAAGTTGTAATACAGTGGATCCCATCACATTGCAGTATACCTGGAAACGAAGAGGCTGACAGACTGGCAAAAGAGGGTGGACGACTACCACAGCCTGACATAGACATAACCTATAATGAGGCAAAGAGGTTGATAAAAAGCACTTATAGAACCAAATGGGAATCAGAGCATCCAGGCCATCAGAAGGATGATGCATATTACAAACTCGACCGAAGAGAACAAGTAGCAATCTTCAGACTCCGCACAGGACATAACAGGCTGAAATACCACTTGTTCAATAAACTAAAGATAGGAGATACCGATGAATGTAATTGTAGAACTGGAAAAATGACAGCAAAACATTTGCTGCAGGATTGCCCAACGTATGCAGAACAGAGAAATATATATTGGCCCACACCTGCTTCATTTGAGGACAAGCTCTATGGAGATATCAACAAGCTCAAGTTGACCGCAGCTTACTTTAACTACATACAGGTTGACATTTAAAGGTGCATGAAGACCCAGAGGCATGAAATGGAATATTGCTTGGATAGCAAATCCATTATATGGAAAGTCCAAATCGAAAGCTCGCTGTGTGGGCTTCATAAAAGGTGGAAAGGTGTCCTAGTGGCACGAAATGGAATATTCCTTGGATAGCAAATCCATTACGTGGAGAGTCCGAATCAAAAGCCCATTGTGTGGGCTTCATAAAAGGTGGAAAAGTGTCCTAGTGGCATGAAATGGAATATTGCTAGGATAGCAAATCCATTACGTGGAAAGTCCGAATCAAAAGCCCACTGTGTGGGCTTCATAAAAGGTGGAAAAGTGTCCTAGTGGCACGAAATGGAATATTGCTTGGATAGCAAATCCATTACATGGAAAGTCCGAATCGAAAGCTCACTGTGTGGATGTCATCTGCAGACTGCATACTTCTGGTTTCCGGAAGAACAGCCTATGGTGAACGGAAGGCCCAATATACGGAAGTGAGGCTAAGCAGCCATGTGCAGGACGTGACGATTCCTTGGGTGAGCCCAGTACCAGAGCGCTATGTATCGGCTCTGCAAGTATGGAAGCCTCCTTGGATGGCGGGGAATGCCCATGGTCTGCCCCTGCCTTCCCTTGAGGGCTGACCAGGATCTTTGGCTGTTCTATATGGACCAGCTGGGATGGGGGATAACACCACAACAGTGAGAGTCAAACGTCCTAAGAAACCCCCGGGAAGGTTAACCCGGTCAACAAATGCCTGCAGAAGTCGGATGTGTCGGCCTAACGGCGCAAGAACGCAGCTCTGCTGTAAACAGGCACAACGCAATCACATCCGGAAAAAAACTCCGGATGAACGAAGAAGAAGGATGTGGCAGATGATCTCCAGATGGGTGTATCGGACGCGGGATATCTTGCTTGTGATCGAGAGGTTTTCCGGACGGTTGTTATGGGAGCGAGGTTCTGCAAAGGACATGCTGCTGAATGAATGAAAGAATAAATGAATGAATGAATGAATCAGCCAGGGCGTTCCAGGGGTGATGGAGTCAATATCGCACCGACCGATTTAACTTTAAATTAGGGAGGGGAGTATTGGAGACACACCATTGACAACCTTCAAGACGGTGATGACACTTTATCATCACCGTCATCATCATTATCATTATATCACATCATCATCGTTATAACATCGTTTCATCATCATCGTCATCATCATCATATCACATTATCATCTTCGTTATATCCCATTTCATCATCATTATCATCATCATCGTCGTCGTCATCATCATCATAACCACCATCGTCATCATCATTATCATCATCATCACCGTATCATCATCATCATCATCATCATCACCGTATCATCATCACCATATTCGACATCATCATCGTCGTCATCATCATCATCATCATCATCATCATCACCGTATCATCATCGTCTTCACCATATTCGACATCGTCATCATTATCATCATTATTATAATCGCCATCATCATCATTGTCATCATCATGATCATCTTCATATCATCAAATTATCGTCATCGTCATTATTATCAGCATCGTCATCATAGTTATCATCATCGTTATCATTATCACCATCATTATCATTAACATAATCATCTTCATCATCATCATTATTATCATCATCATCATAATAATCATCATCATAATCATCATCATATTCAGCATCGCCATCATCATTAGCATCATCATCATGATCATCATTATTATCATCATAATTATCATCACTACTATCATCATTATCATATTACCATCAGCATATCATCATTATCATCATCGTAGTAATCATTATCATCAACATCATATCATCATATCAATATCACCATATCATCTTCATCATCATATCATCATTATTATCACCATTATCATCATATTATATAATCATATACCATCATCATTATTATCTTCATCACTATCACATACCATGCTGATAGTCATGATTCGCCATCTCAAACATGTGTTCGTGTCTCAATTCCCCCATGTTGCCAAAGCCATCCAGGTTTTTATCCCTTTCTCTTCCCACTTGCTCTGTTCCCCTCTAGTTTGTCAGTTGTCACTAAGCTTTCCAGTTTATTTCTTCTCATATATTTCCAAGAATATTATGACTGGCTACGTATAATTGGTCTAATAAGTTAAGTTGTTCATTTGTTTCTTGATGAACTCTCACACATTCTTCTGTCCGTCCATGACGTTTTGTGCATTTTCTCGAGAAACCATTTTCCCATTGTTATATACTGTTTCTTACCTTTGCTTTTTTTTCAATGCTTCACACCCATACAAAAATATAGGCTCTCTCAAGCACTTTTCTCTCTATATTACGTGTCCTTTGCAGGGCATTGCGATCAACCCCAGGTTGATGTTCTGGGCAATTTTATTTCAGTAGTTTGCCATTGATTTCTGAATCCAACGACCCAACGTAAATTAACTATCTTTTAATTTCATTCATCAAGATCAACAGACTGTAATATACTGGGTGTATTTTTAATGACGGTGCAGTGTAATTAACTTTATTTCTGGATGCATTATGAATTATGTGGACTTTGGTAATAATCATTGCAAAGGCTAATGGGCGAGTCTTGAAAAAGGAGTCTGGCATATGAGACTACGACCTCCAGCTTGAGAATTGAGATGGAAACAGTAACAGCGGCATTCCGTTGGTTAGACAATACTACTGCAACACACGTATTCATTACGGATTCAAAGAGTATGCTTAGTAAGGTGGAGAAAGGAATGTTTCATGTGGAATGGCTCTCGTCGCTTCAGAGGTCACAGACTGAGAATTGTATGGATAGTTTGCCCTGGCCATGTGGGGGTGCGATGGGGGGGGGGGGGGGGGGGGGGGGGAATGAACAGGCTGATAGGCTGGCAGGGAATGCACTTCTTGGTAGTATATACCTATGGACAAGGGGGGGGGGGATGGTCTTGCGCCTGTGGGACCAGATGGGGAAGGGGGCAGATTGACAACCCGTATATAAAAAGGATGAGATTGCAGGTGATCGGCAGGGGTTCTGGAAGAATCTCAAAACTGAGAGAGAAGACCAGGAGAACTTTCAATCAGATAGCGGTGGGAACGGTTATTAGTATTACTCTTCGCTGGCTGTTGAACGAGGGGACGGAGCACGTATGGGAATGTCCTGAGTGCAGTGATGTCGGGTCTTAACTCTCGAACTCTGTTACTAAATAATTAAAATATTAAAGTGTTTGTGTAGTGACAGTGACGTCATTGATTTGGTTGTGAACTACACACATCCGGTAGAACAGCGTCTATCAATATGAAACATTTCCGCGGTAAGAAGCAAGTTAGTTAGTTAGTTAGTTAGTTAGTAGACAGATAATCCTCATTGCGCATCGAATCATTCAGTCCATAAGTGCTCGGATATCAATCTTCTTTTTTGGCTTCCTGCGTAGTGTTCTTGTTTGGCCACACCTCTTTTAATTTGCTGCTCTCGCAGTCTGGCCATGGTTGTAGATTCACAGTCATCACTTGGTTCTCACAAAAGTCTTACTTCTCGTGGAGCATTCAGAATGTCAGCATGGTCCATAGTACGTCCACCCTCCACAATAGCCTGACCTGCAGGCTTGTCAGCCCGTTTTCATTTCCTTGTACTCCCTCATGCTCTGGTACGAAGATGAAACTAATCTTTGTCAGCCGAGACCGTTCCAGAGACAGCAACCACTCTCTTTGGATCCACCCCATCTCTATCCGCTTGAGCATGCTCACTGAGTCGCTAAAGAAACATGCCCTAGTGAATGTCTGTGTCTCGAGCCATGTTATTGCTTTACTTACTGCCATGACTTCCATAGTCAGGCTACTTGTGGTCTCAACAAAAGCACCAGAGTCCTTCACAATTCTCCCTCTGGCCTGAGCCGTAAAGACCCATGAGCTTCTCACGCATCGGACGACCGACCCATCTGTGTAAATGACAGCATCACCATCTTACAAATTCTCAAAAATCAACTCTTGTACTTCCGCCTCATCAGCAGATGGATTTTCTTGTCTGCATTTTCTGTCTAGTTGGATGCAAACTGAAAAATACGTACAGAAATCTGTTGGCACTTGTACCCACTCCTCGCCAAGTTCTAAGTCCTCAAGTGAACACACCTGTCGAAGAATGTCTTCGGCTTGACACATCTGCGACCTTCCTCTTTTTAACCTGCTGCCCTTCCCTTCATAATTTCAAGATGCAGTGGATGTTGTGTGTTTGCTTTAACTCTGAGGTAGGCACTTGCTCTGCAAATTTGTATTCTGTCTTCAATGGTTGGAAAATCGAGAAGGTAGTGCATCGCCCTGCATGCTGTATCTCTTGTACATCCAAGAATAATGTGCATAGCTTCGTTCTGTATCCTTTCCATCCTTTCTATCTGCTTACAGCTGAGAGTCAGGATCGCCATCACATACTCAAAAAGACATGACCAGCCCCTTGTAGAGAAGATACAGATGGCGCTGCTCACAGTTTGCTGCCGCCATCACCGCACCAAACCCCGCTTGGCTTTTGTTATCACCTGGTCTGTGTGCTCATAAGGAAGGCTTCGATCAAAACGTATCCCCAGATAGTTCATTGCCAGCGTTCTTTCCAAAGTCTCTGAACACAGATTTACAGTTGGTGTTGGAGTGTTGACAATATGATTATTCAAAGAGAACCATGTCATTGTTGCATTTGTTGGGTTGACCATTGCCCCAGCTTCAACACACCAAGTACTTATGCGATTGAGTTTGGTTTGTAGTTCCACAGCAACCTGATCTCTATCCTTACCCTGACAATACACAAAAACATCGTCGGCATATGACAATGTCCTCCTCGGTCCAGTGATCTGCTTGTGTATGCGTTGAACAGCACCGGAGATAATGGTGATCCCTGTGGTAGGCCAGGATATATTGTTGTTGGTTCCGAAGTCCACCTACCACATCTAAAAACTACTTTCTGTTGGAAGAGGGCTGCAGCGATCCATCTAAGGAGGAAAGGACTTATCTAGAGTTCAAGAAGCTGAAGCGTTAACAAATGCAATGGTACTCTGTTGTACGCTCCTCAAGATCAATCGCCTGCAGCAAAGGTTTCAATGTCTGAGTGGAAACCTTCATAGACATCATGGGCAAAAAACTGCATGCATTGGTCCAGGTTTCTCTTTTTGGACGATACCCTCCCAGGGTAGGTGGGAAAACACCTTGCCTCTCTAGCTGGCTTGATATTTTTCTGGCAATTAACTTCTCCAGCAGCTTGCCTATTGTATTCTGCATGGTTATTACTCAATATCCCTGAATTTTTGTGTGGTCTTTGCCAGGCTTCGGCAAGGGAATCAGATAGCTGTGTAACCACTCCTCCTTGATGCTAGCACTCCCTATACTGTTGTTGTAAATGTCTGCTAGTTTCTCTAGCTCGTTGTTGGTACACCTATTGATGTCGTCGTATCTTATGCCATCTGGCCCTGGAGTGCTGTATTTTGATCATCGAAGCACAGCCTTGATTTCTTTCACTGTCACTGTGTCTTCATCCAAAATGTTTTGGGCCTTGCACCTGTCTGAGGTGACCTCTTTGGCAAGATTTCGGCCTCTCATGTCTGTCTGGTTGCTCTGCTCTAGATAGCGTTCGAAGAGGGCTTTGCCCTTGTCCTCATCAATCCTCTGCCAGATGATGTCAGCACCTTGGAAGTCAGAAATTCTCTTTTTCTTGACTACCCCACTCATGCTTTTATGTAGTCGCCAGAACAATTTCAGTGACTTGTCTGTGCTTACTCTTAGACATACCTCTGCAAGAAGGCAGAGAATATTCTGCTGGTCACTATATTCAATAGTGATGCATTATGAATTATGTGGACTTTGGTGATAATCAAATCAAGAAGACTCCGGCCACCACCAAAACAAAATTGTATAAACAGATGAAGATGCTATATAAATTCATATATAAACAGATGAAGATGCTATATAAATTCGTATACAAACTGCAAGCCAATGTCAAATTATACTACATCCAGATTCAACAACGACGTGTAACATCGAGATAAATGGACAGCTCTGCAGCTGAGCAGAGCAGGGCACTCACTTGTCCTGACAGTGGAAATGACTGTCAAAGGCTGAGGTAACAAAACTCCATGTGGATGTGGAAGGTAAGAGGAAACCACCACATTATCTTCCCAAGACTTAAGGACAACACACATTTCAATGGCTGTAAACGACATCAATGGCTATCTTACATTCTTGTCCGGTAGGGACAGTCATATGCCACAGGTGCCACCAAAACGTCATCCAGAGACTGAAGGCAACATCTTAATTAAAACAAATAAATTTAAAATAGGTACATGGAATGTTAGAACATTCATTGACTTTGGAAAGTTGAACAATGTTATAAGTGAAATGGAAAGTATGAAATTGAATATCCTAGGCATATGTGAGATGAGATGGAAAGGATCAGGTAAAATTATAAATGACAAACATACAATAATTTATTTTGGAGGGGATACACATGAAAAAGGAGTATAAGAAATTTCTGCATGTATGGCAGCGGGTGTGTCGCAGAAGCAACCGGTTTTCTTGCCTAATACAGAAATGTAAGGCTGCTGGTTTTGCTAGTGACGGCCGTTTCCATCAATGATGAACTGTATTTTCGAGGAGGACTTTTGTGTTGGCGTTCTGGTGACGGCATTATGTACAGTGAAATGTTTCTTTACATCTTTCGAGGTTGTTTTGTTCCGTGATCTACAGTTCGGAGAAAAAAATGGCCTGGCTGGCTAGAAAACATCTAGAAACGGAACAACAATATCTAGAAACATCGAGACTTTGTAGGGAACATCTGGTTGGGAAAGTGACTTCCAATTCCATCAAGGATGAACTGTATTGTTTGTAGAGGACTTTTGTGGTGACATTCTGGCTGTGGCATTTTGCACAGTATTCCTGAGTGGGACGTTGTTTGTCGAGACTCTTATCTTTTCCACTTTTCACATGGGACAGTGGGGAACATTTTATGTGATATTTACTGGCACGGGAATGGAGCATAATGGGGACGATCCTTTGCTGTGATATTGGAACCGCGACTAACTAACGACTGATAGATATAAATATTATACAAGTATATGCACCAAGGTTCGCGCAGCGCTGGTAAATTACGGGGGTATGTGAGCCGGTCATTCAGAAAACAATGGCAAACTACTGAACGTAAAACTTGCCTAGTACATCAACAGTGGCTGAAAAATGCTGGCTGTTGACTGCAACGTCTTGTAAGGGATATGCAACATTAAAAAAAAATATGCACCAACAACAAACAATGTGTCAAATTAAATCACAAGATATAAAAATAACACTAGGTGATTTTAATGCAAAAGTAGGAAAAGAAAAAATGGAGGATGTAGTGGGGAATTATGGTTTTGGTACAAGAAATGAAAGAGGAGGGCAACTAATAGAATGGACAAATATCAATGATATGATAATTGGAACACCTGGTTTAAACACCATAAACAAAGACTACACATGGAAAAGCCCTGATAAGAAAATACTCAACCAGATTGACTACATACTTATTAATAAAAGGTTTAGAAATGTGTTAATTAATGTAAAGACAATGCCAGGTGCTAACTGTAATAGTGATCATGTACCACTATGTAGAATAATAATAGTAAGACTAAAGAGAGAAAAAAGTGATAAAGAATATGCAACTTAATCAAGAGGTTTTGAAGGTAGATAAAGAAATTCAAGAACAATACAGAGTGATTGTGAAAAATAGGTGCAATGCAATAGCTAAAATGCAGAATATAAACGAACAATGGGAAATGTTAAGGGACTCCATTCATCAAATGAGCAAAGAAATATTATCTGAGAGAAGACAAAAGGCTAAGAAAAATGTATGACTGAAGAAATCTTAAAATTGATGGTCAAAAGAAAACAGAGTAAAAATTATAAACAAAAATATAACGAGATAAATGAAGAAATATGAAATGATTGTGTTAAGGCAAAAGAAAGTTGGTTAAATGAGCAGTGCAAGAAATTCAAATTAAATTCTATTTAAGATACAAAAAATATGCACAGACAAATCAGTGAGCTCACAGAAAGAAAAATAAGAATAAATACTGGGTGTTTAAAATCAAAAACAGGAAAGATATTATTGGAGGAGGGTGCTATAATGAAGAGGTGGAATGAGTATATAAGAGAAATATATTATGGAGAAAGGGCAGAATTAAAAGAGGAAAGTAACTTAGAAGGTCCACCTATTGTAAAAGAAGAAGTCGCTGACGCTATCAAACATATGAAGAAAGGAAAAACAGCTGGGCCAGATAGAATCACAATAGAAGAATTAGAAGTAATGGGAGAATTTGGAGTAGATATATTAACCAAAATGTTGAATGATATTTACAGCAGTGGATATTTACCAAGTGATATGCTGAAATCTGTATTTATAGCTATACCAAAAAAGACCAGGAGCAATTGAGTGCAAAGATTTTCGTACGATTAACCTCATAAACCATGTCACTAAGCTTCTACTCAGAATTATAATGAGAAGAACAAGAAAGAAAATAAAAATGGAACTTGGTGAAGAACAGTATGGATTTGTGGAAGGAAAAGGTATAAACAATGCAATATATACATTACAGACACTATTAGAAAGATCAATAGAGACACAGAAAGACATATATTTGTGCTTCATAGATTATATATTAAGGCATTTGATAATGTAAAACATGTTGAAATGATTAAAATGTTGGAAGATATTAACATTGATGGGAAAGATCTCAGAATAATAAAAAATATTTACTGGTACCAAGTAGCAGCAATTAAAATGGGAAATAAAGAAGGAAATTATGAACAGATAAGGCTGGGAGTACGACAGGGATGTGTTTTGTCACCGGATCTTTTCTCCCTCTATAGCGCAGACCACATTGCATTGGTTTACACACACTGGTATGAGTGCCGGTTGTTCAGAAAGCAATGGCAAACTACTGAACGTAAACTTGCCCAGGAGTCACAGACACAAAATGCTAGAGTTGACTGCTACGTCCTGTAAAGGATATGCAACTAACTTAGAGGAACCCCTTTATAGACAGTCGACACTGGGTGGGTGGTGTAGAAATCATGTCTCCTTTACTTCTCCGGGCATCACCTGGTACTCACTTTAACCTGGGTGATAGAAGCTGATGAGATAGGGAACTGGTACCTACTTAGGCTGGGTGATAGAAGCTGATGAGATAGGGAACTGGCACCTACTTTAGGCTGAGTGATGGAAACTGATGGGATAGAGAACTGACACCTACTTTAGGCTGGGTGATAGAAGCTGATGAGATAGGGAACTGACACCTACTTTAGGCTGGGTGATAGAAGCTGATGAGATAGGGAACTGGCACCCACTTTAGGCTGGGTGATAGAAGCTGATGAGATAGGGAACTGACATCTAGACTGGGTGATAGAAGCTGTTGAGATAGGGAACTGACATCTACTTTAGGCTGGGTGATAGAAGCTGATGAGATAGGGAACTGGCACCTAGGCTGGGTGATAGAAGCTGATGAGATAGGGAACTGACATCTAGGCTTGGTGATAGAAGCTGATGAGATAGGGAACTGGCTACTAGGCTGGGTGATAGAAGCTGATGAGATAGGGAACTGGCATCTAGGCTGGGTGATAGAAGCTGATGAGATAGGGAATTGACACTCACTTTAGGTTGGGTGATAGAAGCTGATGAGATAGGGAACTGGCATCTACTTTAGGCTGGGTGATAGAATCTGATGAGATAGGGAACTGACACCCACTTTAGGCTGGGTGATAGAAGCTGATGATATAGGGAACTGACACCTACTTTAGGCTGGGTGATAGAAGCTGATGAGATAGGGAACTGACACCCACTTTAGGCTGGGTGATAGAAGCTGATGAGATAGGGAACTGGCATCTAGGCTGGGTGATAGAAGCTGATGAGATAGGGAACTGACACTCACTTTAGGCTGGGTGATAGAAGCTGATGAGATAGGGAACTGGCACTCACTTTAGGCTGGGTGATAGAAGCTGATGAGATAGGGAACTGGCACTCACTTTAGGCTTGGTGATAGAAGCTGATGAGATAGGGAACTGACACCTACTTTAGGCTGGGTGATAGAAGCTGATGAGATAGGGAACTGTCCAATCCGCTTCATTACCAGTGACTAGCCCAGGGTTCAGTGCCCAGCAGTGGTCAGATTAGACCTTGTCCTGACCATAGCAGCCATAAGGTCCATCCATCATGGTAAAATTGATGCTGGATAATTGTCAGAATCTTTGAGAACCAAATGTGAGTAATGGAGATGGTCACATCACTTTGTTATATCATGACCTGTTATTTTGGAAACCCTAATACATATCACTTCTACAGCAGTATCTGCTATGAGATTACATTGGATGTTTAATCAGATCAGATAAGTGAGTTTAGTCTGACATGCTCTTTCTATTCCAATTTTTATTTTCTTCATATTTTTTGTCCTGCATGTCTTCCTCTTAATGTCTGTCTCACTCTATCCCCATCTCTGTCTTCATTTATCTTATATTGTATCGACCATGTTGCATCATGTCTTTCTCTCTTTTTATTTTCTGACCTTGTCTCTGTTTCTGTCTCCCTATCTTGCAGACACTAACAACAAGTATAGTTTGTATAGAACATTTATATGTATATTGACAGACGAGTGTGAAGGAGACAGTGTCTACTCTAAGAGAGAGAACAATCTCTAGAACAATGGAGTTCTCCAGCATAAACTTAGATGACCTCCCATCCTCCATCAGTGAGTTTTTCACACCAGATGAGTTTGCTGAGATCTCTGACTATGAGAAGCAACGTTTCAGCAACTTACGGCAGAACTTTGAGGCTTTACGGCGTGCAGGTATGTGTCTGTGGTCTGTTGTTGTTGTTTGTCCATCAAGAATGATGATGACCATTCATTTCATCCTAGTGGGGTTGAAAGTATGGAGCCTGTGAGTTCTAATGAAGAATGATTTGCGCGATGAATTGGATTAAAGTGAGGAAGTGTTGCGCTAATTCGTCGACCACATTCTCTCACCTGAGTCCAGTGGCAAGACAAGTCAAGACGACTGGAGACGGATACAGGTGCAGTGGATGACCAGGGCGCTCTACATGCCTTGCCATGCTCATTACGTTCCACAACGCTTTGCAGGTAAATGCTGTCTTGCCCTTTGAATCTTCAATGATTTCTTCCTGCGCAGTCTGCTGATTCCTGTCTTCACATGCTGGGTAGGCATACCCTAGTTCACTGACTGGTTTGGCACCAGATCGGTTACCCACGCCTGGTTTAGCTAGCAAGTCACTGCTGTTGCTTGGGGGGTAGCCGCTGTCAGTGGTCTAACATCTCCTTGTTTGACTGTTTGTTGAGTGTCCTCAAAATGGACTAGGTCTGAAGACTGTGGATGGAGTTTCTGAGAAGGTCAAGCCTGATAAAAATCAAATTTTTGTGCCATGACTCGCAGGTGTAAAATGAAATGAGATAGCTGATAGGCTTGTGGCCGAGGCTACTGTGGAAAGTGGACTAATGGATTGGGCTGATATACTGAACGTCGTCAGAATGGTGGGCCCATTAAACAAATCAAGAGACTGTAAATCTGCAATCTTGAGCAGACTACAAGAACATCAAGAAAAGTGGTGAAGCCAGACAGCAGCGTTATACTGGGAGCCAAAGGAGAATAGGCAACCAACACAGAACACAGTGCTACTGGCTACTTCATTCCGTAGAAACATTTTAGCAAATTATGAACAAGTGTACGAAGGACTTGGCATGTGTTGGTTGATGGCCTATGCTTCATTGGGAGATGAATGGTAGAAGATAGATGATCATGTCTCCCCACAGCTCCAGAAGATAGATGATCATGTCTCCCCACAGCCCCAGAAGATAGATGATAATGTCTCCCCACAGCTCCAGAAGATAGATGATCATGTCTCCCCATAGCTCCAGGTCTGTCAGAGAACTGTATCAGTTTAGTTGTTGTCTTGCTCAGATATGATATGAAAGCTTGCTGTCTGTCACTTTCAGAAAGTCTGTGTGTGTGTCTGTATGTCTGTTTGTCCAAGCTATGTCTCCCTTTCTCTACTATCCCTCTCTATTTCTCTGTCTCTGTATATGTCTATCAGTATTCACATTTGCTGTAATACATAGAAATATCACTTTGTTGAAAACCCTTGAGGCCATTATTATAGCATGAGAAATAATGTAGAGAGGTCAAGTAATCCTTGCAACCTTAGCCAGACTGCAGACACAGTATGTGGATCCTGGCAACCTTAGCCAGACTGCAGACACAGTATGTGGATCCTGGCAACCTTAGCCAGACTGCAGACACAGTATGTGGATCGTGGCAACCTTAGCCAGACTGCAGACACAGTATGTGGATCCTGGCAACCTTAACCAGACTGCAGACACAGTATGTGGATCCTGGCAACCTTAGCCAGACTGCAGACACAGTATGTGGATTTGAGACATCAGGTAGAGGTGCTCCAAGGTCTTGTCCAGTGTTGGTCCTGGTCTGATGACCTCAAGAGTGTCGATCCGTGTGAATTGACTGTACATGCTCTCTTGTTATCTGTCTCATATTTCATGAGTTTCATCCACTGTGATATTACCTAAGTTTGTCTTTATATTAATTTCTGTGTGCTTTTCACAAAAAGTGACCAAAATTTACTAAAATATGCTGAGGCATCTGCTATTCACTTGAGTAAACCTAAACTTTGTAAGCAGAAAGATGTGATATTCTATTTAAAACTACTGTGGTCCGGGAAGGTTAACCCGGTCAACAAATGCCTGCAGAAGTCGGATGTGTCGGCCTAACGGCGCAAGAACGCAGCTCTGCTGTAAACAGGCACAACGCAGTCACATCCTGGAAAAAAACTCTGGATGAACGAAGAAGAAGAAACTACTGTGGTGACATTGAAATATGTGACGTTGGGAGTTTCCATGGCGAAGTGGTCAAGCCGTCTGGCTCGGGCTCCGAAGGTTGTGGGCTCGATTCCGGGCTGTGTCCTTCGGTGCATTTTTTTCTGAGACTCCTGAGGGTCATCGCTGAAGCTACGGAGTTTGTGTTTTGTGCGACGTTTTCCGCACTGCGGAAAGAGAATGAGCCATATGGGATAAAAACCCTGTGCAATGAAGTCGACCCTGTCCACTTTTAAGCGACTTTTGTTGTTGTTGAAATATGTGACAATGTGTTTTGTTTATTTGGGATGAAAGGAGTCATTGTGCCACTTCATTATATATTGAACTTCTTTCTTTAGTTTGCATCTGACATGATACAGTGAAATATGCCAGGCAATGGATTGTGCAAAAGATTATTTGTCTTCTTGATTCATATTCAAATATACATGTTTGTCCCTAGTTGCTGATGCACACATTGTCACGCAAATGCTTCAGAGCCGTACACCTCTCAAATTCCTGGCAGTTAGTTTTCAGATTTAGTTTATATGAGATTTTATGTCCATTAGGTTTTCTAGTGACTCCCCCAGAGTTTATGGTTAGAAATAGGTCAGTGAAAGAAAGAAGGAAGCTAGTAACTCCAGCAATTATAGAATCATCAGATGGATCAGACTTTGAGTGGACGCCTGCCCTGGAGAAGCCAAAGAGACCTCAAGGTAAACACAGTTGTTGCCATGTTAGTCAGCTGCTCATGGCATTCTTGTTGAAGCTCTATGTATTGTTGCTTCTGATATGTGATTTGAGTTTGTAATATCTACCTGAGTTTCTTGACTAGTTTACCCATCACCAGAGTTGTCCCAGTTCTTTTATTCTCTAGGCAGCAAACCTCTCTCTCTCTCTCTCTCTCTCTCTCTCTCTCTCTCTCTCTCTCTGTGCGCGTGCGCGCGCGCATACGCAGGCACACACGCGTGGGTGGGTGTGTGGGGGTGAGAGTTAGAGAGTTAAACATAAATGTTTTTGTAGCAAGTGCTTGAGCAACTTCTTATAGTCCATGCCATCTGATATCACCATGCCTGTCCACAGCCTTCTGTCTTGTGTACTGTCAATCATTTCTGATACCTATGTCTCTCTATACCATGGTGTTAAACTTGTCCAGCATTTTGTCTCTCTGTTTCCCCCAGCTTCTCCTCTCCTCCATCTTTCTCATCACAACCTACTCCAACTTTTCCCTTGTCATAACGTCTCCAAAGAATGTGGACTGTTTACTTCTGATGTGAGTAATTGGTTCTCTTTGTGATTTAACTTCTTTCAAGATATCTTCATTGCTCTTTCTATCCATCTATGGTACTCTCATCATACTTCTATAAAACCACGTCTCCGCAGCTTCCACATAATTCCTCACTTGTCTGCTAATTGTCCATGATTCTCTTCCATACAATGGCTTGATCTAGCTCTTAAGAGCCCTTTTTGTAACCTTGGGTAACTGATGTATTACAGACAATATTCAACTTGTAAATGCAGTTTTTGATTGAGCTATTCTACATCTAACTTTTTTAATAATCTTCCATCAACTGTTATTAAAGTACCCAAATGTTTAAATACACCTGAATTACTTCAAACTGGTGCTTTCACATTTATGAAGACATTGTCTTTGAATTATTATTACTTATGTTTTTCTGTTATTCAATGTCGTTTGTTTTAACTTTCAACTAACTCCAAAAAGTACCTCAACACCTTGATACATCAGTAAGAGACAGCATAACCTCTTTTAATTCCTCCGCCCTCCTCTGTGTGTGTGTGTCTCTCTCTCTCTATATATATATATCTATCTATCTGTCTGTATTTCTCTCTCTCTCTCTCTTCTCTCTCTATCTGTCTGCTGCCTTGGAGGGTTACTCTCGCATCTTTTTAGGCAAAGGCTATTGGAGTTAACTGGAGGGTAATGTTAAGGCAAGCGAGCAAGAGATAGACGATGATACAAGTGGGAAGATAACATCTAGAGATGGACGAACAGCAGTCTGACAGTATATACAATCAAGGTGAGAGACAGACAGTATTGGGGATCCATTGCAGCCAACCTTCATTGTAGAGATGGCACCTGATTGATTGGAGTTAAACTGTAGACAAATTGGTGGATGGTAAAGGGCAACCACTGTCCTACATCTGTAGTACATTATGATTTGACATCTCAGACAATTTGTTTCACTTGATCAAATGTCATAATCAGGACAAGAACACAGACATGATCTGACTCTAGTGGTCATGTGAGATGGGGAACCATGACCATCCACACTTACTGGCATGGTACTTGATGCTTCTTTGGATGTAGAAGTTTTGGAACAGAAAATATTAACTCCATGAGCTCAACATAAACAGATGTAAAGAAAATGACTAAGAATCTCACATCCTGTAGATAGAATATACTTGGATATACCAGAGATAGTCATCCTCTATAAAATCATTCATTCCATTTCCCCATTTCTTATGATTTTTTTATGTAGCACATTTATTTGTTCCTCTTGAACTCCAATCAGTCACCTTCTATGATAAGAAGACTCTTATCGAGCCCATATAAAACGCATCCTGCAACAAGACAACTTTTCTGCCTTGATTTAGCAAAACATGTGATCCAGTTGGAAATCAGAAGAGGACACAACTGACTGAACAGTACACACATTGAAGTTGGGCATGTCACCCCTGTCATCTCTGGACAGGTAAAACAGACAGCTGGACATATACTTTAAGATTGCCACATACTTTGTCAGTTACAGGCTGGACATTAGCCACAGAGACAAACATCTAAACAGTTATTGTGGGGTCTCAGTGAGCTCTCAGGTGTAGCAACATACATTAAAACACTGGGTTTCTTATGCTGACATTACTAGAACAGCTGCCACTCAGAAACAGACTGATAACTTTATGTACATGTGTGACAGAGAGGAGGGGGAGAAAAAGAAGTTGGAGATGGACAGTGAGGATATGTCCTCCAGGTTGATAAATCCCATTGACAGCATGTTAACGTATTCACTAAATAGATTATATTATGTATGCACCTGTATCATAATGCTATACATATAATCTATTTCAATAAAAAGTGAACCAGAGAAAAAGATTGTTTGAACCTCCAAAGAAAGCATCTTTTAAAGATAACACTAAAGATAAAGTCCCAGGACCAACAAAACGAAAGAAACAGGTAATATATAATGTGGAGAACTATTGTAGTAATCCTACCTCAGATAATAGTGAAATGGTGTTAATTTTACATCAGTGAGAGGATATCCTTTGTTGTAGAAGTCAGTTTGTTTATAGGTGTACATCTGAAGACTGTTGGTAGACATTGTCCAATATGTACAAGTACACAACATGGACACATTTCACTGAATTATCACAGCATAGTCATCTTTTGTATTACTTTCCTTCCATTTGGTTTTGAATGTATCCTTAAATGCTTCAGTTTCCTCCCATAGATCACACAGTGAGAATCTCAGCACGGTGCATGAAGACTAGTCCTCAAGATCCACATGTATATTCCAGAATCACATACTATAAGTATTTCTTTTGGGTGTGGCGTGTCTTACCAAACTGGCCTACATATATCTCCCCAGATCCCCACCCATGGTGTTCTGGGTGAGTTCAATTGATGATATTCCTCCATGCCACCATCCTGGACCTTGAAGCATAATTTCTCTCTCTCTCTGCACTTTTACAGCTGATTTTTCCAATCATCGGTGTTCTTCAAAACTCCTCTCCTCATATGACAAAAGAACACTATCTCTTTCTTAGAGTTCCATATGCTTTACTTTCATCAACCTCTTCCAGGCACTCACTGTTAGTTACTCTGTCCATCCAAGGTGCTCACAACATTCATCTCAGAAACATCTTCGTTGTCTCCTAGCTCTTCCTGTTATTTGTTATTCACGCTCCATGATTTAGTGCCATACACCAGGACTTGTTGGATGTAACCCAACTTGTTGGATGTTGTACCGGAAGCCATTCTGCTCCATTTTTGTGGTAGAAAAGTGAACAAGTAAAGTAGCTAGCAGTGATACCTGACTTCTTCTTCTTCTTCTTCTTCTTCTTCTTCTTCTTCTTCTTCTTCTTCTTCTTCTCTTCTTCTTCTTCTTCTTCTCTTCTTCTTCTTCTTCTTCCTCTTCTTCTTCTTCTTCTTCTTCTTCTTCTTCTTCTTCTTCTTCTTCTTCTTCTTCTTCTTCTTCTTCTTCTTCTTCTTCTTCTTCTTCTTCTTCTTCTTCTTCTTCTTCTTCTTCTTCTTCTTCTTCTGTCGTTTGTTTCCTATGTTTCCATTCTGACATGAGTTTGTCTTGAAGAGTCTACAATGGGTGAAATTGTTGATGAGGTACATGTTAACTCCCTGACTCTTGAAGACTGAGGATTGGTTGGTTGCTAGCATTGAGGGTGGTTGAGCAGTATGCTCATGTAGCCTGGTATTATCATAAAGTATAGCTTTTGTGCAGTATGTGAATGACAAGTCTCGATCTGTACTGATTACTGTAACTCTCATTGCCTCAACTATTTTACTATCCAAGCATGTTTTCTTGTGGAAGTTAAAAGCTTGGATATTAATAACCTGAACCATAAGAGTATTGAATATCATGTGTCTTAATTACCTAGTTATTCTGTCAACCTGTGTTTTACTTCAACAAGACCTGTTGTACCACTTTACATTGACATGAGTCTGAGACAGTTGTTTGATTTGTGCACATTAAACAATGACAAAGAAATACAAGACAATCTTAACATAGAAGTAAAGAACAGATTTAATATATTGTATGATCTAGAGCTCATATTTCAAGATGTGGATGATCAATGGGAAATGTTGAAAAATTCAATCAGTTTGACTGCAGAAACAACTATTCCATAATTAAAGAAAGTGGGTCGTAAGAAATGGATGACTGAAGAAATTTTACAACTAATTGAAACAAGAAGACACAACAAAAATAATCCTGCTAAATATGAAGAAATTCACAGAAAAGTCAGAACATTATGTAAGAAGGCAAAAGAAGCATGGCTTGAGAAAAATTGCATAGAAATTGAAAAACAACACAACAGTAAAAATACCAAATTAATGCACAAAAGAATTCAGGAGCTTACTAATCAGAGAACATGTACATCATCAGGCTGCCTAAAACCAAAAGATGAAAAAATCATACGAGAAAAAGATCAGATTTTACATGTATGGTCAGATTATGTGAGAAACCTTTATGATGATAACAGAGAAGAACAGTATGCTTTTCAAAATAATAACAAAGGGCCATCAATTTTGATGATGGAGGTTCAGAATGTTCTTAACCATATAAAAATTGGCAAGACCTCTGGTTCAGACAACATCACATCAGAAATTATTAATCCTTTAGAAGAATATGAAATAGATCAAGTCACCAGACTGATGAATACAATACATGGTACTGGAGATATACCTCCTGAATTATGTAATTCTGTATTTATTGCAATCCCGAAGAAATCAGCCTTGGAATGTGATCAACATCGAACAATTAGTAAATGAGTTACATCATGAAGATTTTGCTAAGAATTATCATGCAAAGAGTTAAAAAGAAAATACGACCTGAAGTAGGAGAAGAACAATGTAGGTTTGCAGAAGGCAAGGGCACAGAAAATGCTGTGTATATACTGAGAACAGTAACTGAACTTTCTTTAGAAGTAAACAAAGATCTATATCTTTGCTTTATTGACTACACAAAGGCTTTTGATAAAGTGAGACATGTCGACCTGATGCAGGGCGATGCGCTACCTTCTTGATTTTCCAACCATTGAAGACAGAATACAAATTTGCAGAGCACGCGCCTACCTCAGAGTTAACGCAAACACACAACATCCACTGCATAGTGAAATTATGAAGGTGAAGGGCAGCAGGTTAAAAAGAGGACGGTCGTGTTGGGTCAAGCCGAAGACATTCTTCAACAGGTGTGTTCACTTGAGGACTTAGAACCTGGCGAGGAGTGGTTACAAGTGCCAACAGATTTCTGTACATCCTTTTCAGTTTGCATCCAACTAGACAGAAAATGCAGAAAGAAATCCGGCTGCTGTGGAGGCAGAAGTACAAGCTGTTGATTTTCGAGAATTTCCTAGACAGGTGATGCTGTCATTTACACAGATGGGTCGGTCGTCCGACATGTGAGAAGCTCATGGGCCTTTACGGCTCAGGCCGGAGGGAGAATTGTGAAGGAGGGCTCTGGTGCTTTTGCTGAGACCACAAGTAGCCTGACTATGGAAGTCATGGCAGTAAGTAAAGCAATAACATGGCTCGAGACACAGACATTCACTAGGGCATGTTTCCTTAGCGACTCAATGAGCATGCTCAAGAGGATAGAGATGGGGTGGATCCGAAGAGAATGGTTGCTGTCTCTGGAGCGGTCTCGGCTGGCAAAGATTAGTTTCATCTTCGTACCAGGGCATGCAGGAGTACAAGGAAATGAGCGGGCTGACAAGCTCGCAGGTAAGGCTACTGTGGAGGGCGGACGCGCCATGGACCAGGCTGACATTCTGAATGCTCTACGAGAAGTAAGACTTGCGAGAACCAAGTGATGACTGTGAATCTACAACCATGGCCAGACTGCGAGAACAGCAAATTAAAAGAGGGGTGGCCAAACAAGAACACTATGCAGGAAGCCAAAGAAGATTGATAAACCAACACAGAACTAGTGTCGTTAGCCGCTACACGCTGCAGGATTTGCTGAGGAGGGGATCTGAGTACCTTATGGACTGAATGGTTCGATGTGCAATGAGGATGATCTGTCGACTAACTATCTAACATGTTGACCTGATAAGGATGCTTGAAGATCTACAAATTGATGGAAAAGACCTTAGACTTGTAAAAAACATATATTGGAAACAACAAGCTGCCATCAGAATTGATAATGATGTAGGTCAATATCAGCCTATTAAAAGAGGTGTGAGACAGGGATGTGTAATGTCTCCAGATCTTTTTTCCCTGTACAGTGAAATATTTTAATAAATATAGAAGATATGAAAGGAATCATCATTGAGGGATGAAACATCAATAACATTAGATATGCGGGTGATAAAGTATTGATTGCAGACAATGAGCAGGATCTACAAAATTTAGTAGATGCGGTTGTTGCACACAATGAACAACTAGGGTTAGAATTAAATTGTAAGAAGACACAAATTTTGGTCGTCACTAGAAAGAAGGAAATACCACAATGTATTATACAAGTAAATGGGCATGTTCTTAAACAAGTAAATTGGTACAATTATCTTGGAACAGTCATAACATCTGATGGGAGATACCTTGAAGAGATTAGAACAAGAATCAGCATGGCGAACGTAGCCTTTTGCTAGATGGAAAACATACTGACCAATAAAAAGATATCAATTGAAACAAGAAAAAGAATGTTGAAGTGCTACATAGAACCTGTACTTTTGTATGGATGTGAAGTATGGACAATGAGCACTCAAGCTAAAAAACATCTGATGGTTTATGGAAATGTGGTTTCTGAGGAAAATGCAAAGAATACCATGGACAGACAGAAAAACCAATGAACAAGTCCTTCAAGAAACAAATGAAAATTGTAAACTGATTAGAAACATTAGACAAAGACAGTCAAAACTTTTTGGACATGTTATGAGAAGAAATGAATTGGAGAACTTTGTGACAACTGGCAAGTTTGAGGGGAAGAGACCAAGGGGAGTGCAGAGAAGTAAATACCTGGATGGCTTGGCCACATGGCATGGGACACAGAACTGATCCAAGACTCTGGTGATTGAGTGAAATGGCGAAACATGACCACCCACGCTTACCGGCATGGCACATGATGAATAGTTAGTTAGTTAGTCGACAGATCATCCTCGTTGCACATCGAACCATTCAGTCCATAAGTGCTCGGATCCCCTCCTCAGCAAATCCCGCAGCGTGTAGCGGCTAACGACGCCAGTTCTGTGTTGGTTTATCAATCTTCTTTGGCTTCCTGCGTAGTGTTCTTGTTTGGCCACCCCTCTTTTAATTTGCTGCTCCCGCAGTCTGGCCATTGTTGTAGATTCACAGTCATCACTTGGTTCTTGCAAAAGTCTCACTTCTCGTAGAGCATTCAGAATGTCAGCCTGGTCCATGGCGCGTCCGCCATCCACAGTAGCCTCACCTGCGAGCTTGTCAGCCCGCTCATTTCCTTGTACTCCCGCATGACCTGGCACGAAGATGAAACTAATCTTTGCCAGCCGAGACCGCTTCAGAGGCAGCAACCACTCTCTTCGGATCGACCCCTCCTCTATCCTCTTGATCATGTTCATTGAGTCGCTAAGGAAACAAGCCCTAGTGAATGTCTGTGTCTCGAGCCATGTTATTGCTTTACTTACTGCCATGACTTCCATGGTCAGGCTACTTGTGGTTTCAGTGAAAGCACCAGAGTCCTCCTTCACAATTCTCCCTCCGGCCCGAGCTGTAAAGGCCCATGAGCTTCTCACATGTCGGACGACCGACCCATCTGTGTAGATGACCGCGTCACCGTCTAGCGAATTCTCGAAAATCAACGCTTGTACTTCAGCCTCAACAGCAGCCGGATTTTCTTGTCTGCATTTTCTATCTAGTTGGATGCAAACTGAAAAGGATGTGCAGAAGTCTGTTGGCACTTGCACCCACTCCTCGCCAGGTTCTAAGTCCTCAAGTGAACACACCTGTTGAAGAATGTCTTCGGCTTGACCCATCCACGACCGTCCTCTTTTTAACCTGCTGCCCTTCACCTTCCTAATTTCGCTATGCAGTGGATGTTGTGTGTTTGCGTTAATTTTGAGGTAGGCGCGTGCCCTGCAAACTTGTATTCTCTCTTCAATGGTTGGAAAATCAAGAAGGTAGCGCATCGCCCTGCATGCTGTATCTCTTGTACATCCAAGAATAATGCGCATTGCTTCATTCTGTATCCTTTCCATCCTTTCTATCTGCGTATGGCTGAGAGTCAGGATTGCCATTGCATACTCCAAAACAGACATGACCAGCCCCTCGTACAGAAGACATAGATGGCGCTGCTCACAGTTTGCTGCCGCCATCACCCGCATCGCTGCCAAACCCCGCTTGGCCTTTGTTATCACCTGGTCTATGTGCACATTATAAGCAAGGCTTCGATCAAACCGTATTCCCAGGTAATTCATTGCCTGCGTTCTTTCCACCGTCTCTGAACACAGCATTACAGTTGGTGTTGGATTGTTGACAATATGATTATTCAACGAGAACCAAGTCACTGTTGCCTTTGTTGGGTTGACCATTGCCCCAGCTTCATCACACCAAGTACTTATGCGATTGAGTTCGTTTTGTAGTTCCACAGCAACCTCCTCTCTATCCTTACCCTGACGATACACTAAAACATCATCGGCATACGACAATGTCCTGCCAGGTCCAGTGATCTGCTCACTGGTGATTCTCACTGTGTAGGCGTTGAACAGTACCGGAGATAATGGCGATCCCTGTGGTAGGCCAGGATATATTGTTGTTGGTTCCGAAGTCCAACTGCCACATCTAAAAACTACTTTCCGTTGGTAGAGGCTGCAGCGATCCAACTAAGGAGGAATGGACTTACGTTTAGTTCAAGAAGCTGAAACATTAAAAAATCCAGTGGTACTCTGTTGTATGCGTCCTCAAGATCAATCGCTGCAGCAACGGTTTCAGTGCCTGCGTGGAAACCTTCATAGACATCCTGGGCAAAGACTGCTGCATTGGTCCAGGTTTCTCTTTTTGGACGGTACCCACCCAGGGTAGGTGGGAAAACACCTTGCCTCTCTAGTTGGCTTGATATTTTCCTGGCAATTACCTTCTCCAGCAGCTTGCCTATTGTATTCTGCATGGTTATAATTCGATATCCCTGAATTTTTTTGTGGTCTTTGTCAGGCTTCGGCAAGGGAATCAGATAGCTGTGTAACCATTCCTCCTTGATGCTAGCACTCCCTATACTGTTGTTGTACATGTCTGCTAATTTCTCTAGCTCATTGTCGGTACACCTATTTATGTCGTCGTATCTTATGCCATCAGGACCTGGAGCACTGTTTTTTGATCGTCGAAGCACAGCCCTGATTTCTTTCACTGTCACTGTGTCTTCCTCCGAAGTGTTCTGGGCCTTGCATCTGTCTGAGGTGACCTCCTTGGCCAGATTTCGGCCTCCCATGTCTGTCTGGTTGCCCTGCTCAAGGTAGCGTTCAAAGAGGGCTTTGCCCTTGTCCTCGTCCGTCCTCTGCCAGATGAGGTCAGCACCTTGGAAGTCTGAAATGCTCTTATTCTTGACTACACCACTCATGCTTTTATGTAGTCGCCAGAACAATTTCAGTGACTTGTCTGTGCTTACTCTTTGACACACCTCTGCCCATTTTTCGCTTTTAACCACCTTGACCAGTTTTTTGAAATAGCTTACTTTTGTGTGCATCTCTCTTTCTAAGTGCAAGCAGGGACTAGGATGACCAGCTCTGTTCTTCTTGGCATTTTGCCATCTCCTTACAGCACTACGCTTATCCACCCAAGCCTTCTCCACCTCGAAACTCCACCACGGTGGCTGCTCCCAGCTTTTTTTCCTGCCCTGAAACGTTCTGCGCTTGTCACGTCTTATTTTACTCACCACATCTTGCCTGAATGAATGGAAACAGTTGGGAAAAACTGATAGAAGTGGTCATATGTGATAGATAGAACAATGAGTCCCCTCTGCTGTGTGCCCACCTTGACAAGGTAGAGGGGCTTGTGTGTTCCAATGATCCCAAGAGCTATGCCGATGGTAGCACAGCTACTGGTAGGGTCACCCATGTCAGACAGGTCAAGGGAGAAGGACCAGACCAAGTGACACACAAACCTGCTGCCTTGTAGGTAGACTGGGGACAGTCAAAGGCTAGGGAAAGCACCCCGAACAAATGCTTGTCGAAATCGGATGTACTGAGCCACAGGCTTGACAAAGCAGTGCAACGTAACTTAATTCATGATGTCACAAATTAAAATTAATCGTTATGGTGCTAATCCCGCGAAGTCCCATCAGGCGGTGATAGTGCCGGGCCCCCTGCCTCGAGGGGGTCCACCCATGACTACTGGTGGTCACCTTCCCCTGTGCTGTGGAGTCAAGGCACAGAGGAGTAGGTTAAGAGCTATTGACCAAACACCTCGGACACTCAACATACTACAGTGGAATGCCGAAGGAGTTTATAACAAGAAAGTCTCCCTAACACAGCGTCTTCATAAAGATAGAATAGATGTGGCATGCATTCAAGAGACACACCTCAACGCCAATCGCAAATTTTCAGTCAGGGATATCAGGCCACACGTTTCGACCGCGAAGGACACAAAGGAGGAGTTCTAATACTTACACGAAATACAATACCTTGCAGCGAAGTATCTGTGATCTCTGACAACCAAACAGAAATTATAGGTGTTGATATAATGATAAAGGACGTGAAAATAAGAATTTACAATCTGTATAGCCCGGCAGATAAGGATCTTACACTCTCAAACATGAAAATAACTGACACAAATTGCATTATTGTCGGAGACTTTAATAGCCGTTCAGAAAGATGGGGATACCCAGATACTGACAAAAGAGGAGATGAAGTGGAGGACTGGGAAATAGACTCAAATCTCCATCTACTCAACAAAGAGGATGACACACCGAGCTTCTACTCCAGAAGATGGATTACCACTACTACTCCAGACTTAGCTTTCTGCACAGGAGACATCCTCCACAAAATCGATCGCCATGTGCTTGACCAATTAGCAGGTAGTGACCACAGACCAATCAAGCTTGTAATGAATATGGAGTATGTTCCACAGGAGCAAAAGCCTTTGCCCCGCTGGAATTACAAACGAGCAGATTGGGACAGATTTGCCATACTAACAGACAAATATTGTGAAAACATAAATACACGATATGGCAACATGAAGCAAATGGTGGAAAGTCTAAACAGAGCAATAATACAGGCAGCCACTGAGTCTATTCCAAGAGGAGCGAGGAAAAATTACAAACCATACTGGACTGAAGAACTACAAATTTTGGAGGACAAAGTTGAAGATGCCAGGAAGACCGCAGAGAGAGAACAAACAACTGAAGCGAACATCTCTCTCAAAGCCATCTCAGCAAAATATAAAAGAACAGTAAATCAAACAACAAGAGATTGTTGGAGGGAAAAAACAGAAAACCTGAATTTTGACAGGGATGGAAACAAACTATGGAAACTAGTGAAAGCCATGAACAATGAAGGACCTAGAAACAAACAAATAACAATTAAACAAGGAAATGCCTTGCTTACAGGAAAAAAGGCTGCAAATGCACTAATGGAACACTATGCCAGTGCAAACCACATTGATATTACAACCGAACAGAAGAAAGCAATCAAAGATAAACAGATACATCATAGTAATACAGAGACAGCAGCAGAATATATGATGGCAAATCTAACAATGGAAGAAATGGAACAGGCAATGAATACCCTAAAAAAGAAGAAATCACCAGGAAAGGATGGAATCACAAATGAAATGCTAATAGGACTAGGCACTAAGGCAAAAAAGAAACTACTAGCAGTCCTAAATTACAGCTGGAAGAGGGGAATAGTCCCACAGGCATGGAAGGAAGCTATACTAATACCAGTCCCAAAGAAAGGAAAAGACCTGGAAGAACCAAATGGCTATCGACCTATCAGTCTACTTAGCTGTGTAGGAAAATTAATGGAACGCATTATCAATGGCAGGCTAACATGGCATCTGGAAGAAAACCAACTCTTAACACCACACCAAGCAGGATTCAGAAAGTACAGATCCACTGAAGATCAAATAACCTATATAGCTCAGGAAATAGAGGATGCCTTCCAAGAGAAAAAGCACACACTAGCGGTCTGGATAGATTTAGAAAAAGCATTTGATAAAGTATGGAAGGAAGGACTGAAAGTAAAACTGCAAAAAATGCATGTTTGTGGGAAAATGTACAAATGGATCAGCCACTACCTTGAGAACAGAACTGCCAGGACAAAAGTACAAGGACAAACCAGCAAAATGATGCTGTTGGAGCAAGGTGTCCCCCAAGGAGGAGTTCTTTCACCAACATTATTCCTAGCATATATAAACGACATCACGGAAAATTTTCCAGCCAGAGTACACACATCATCCTTTGCAGATGACCTAGCCATATGGACATCTGAAGAATATAGTACATTTTATAGTACAATTTAGTACAGCTAACAGCAGAATACAGCAAGCCCTATTAGCGCTAGAGGACTGGTCAAAATCATGGCTAGTGAAGATAAGTGAGGAGAAAACAACATGCACAGTGTTCTCCCTCTCAAATAAAACTCAGCAACCTAAGCTGGTATTGAATGGAAAAATATTGCGCCATGAAGAAAATCCAAACTATCTAGGAGTCACCTTTGATCGTCGCCTGACATGGAAAACACAGGTTGAGAAAAATCGAACAAGAGCAAGGCAAAGAATGGCAATCATGAAAAAGCTTGCTGGTACAACGTGGGGAGCAGATGAGAAAGTTCTCAAGAAGTTATATACTGGACGGGTGAGGCCAGTACTGGAATATGGCATTGCAGCTTGGGCAACAGCAGCTAAGTCAAACTTTAACAAAATAAGTAGAGTCCAAAATCAAGGAATGCGAATCATAACTGGAAGCCTGAAGACAACGCCTATTAATGAACTAGAAAAGATCACTTGTTTACAACCAATGCAGGATAGAAGAGATAGCAGAGCCCAGCAACAAGCAGAAAAATTTAGAAGATTGACAGACAACAGATTTAATGGTTTTGGAAAGGGAAGACTGAAGCGTAGCAACTTTGTAGAAACTGCAAAACGAAAGATTAGGGCAGATCCTATACTTAACATATCAACAGTCAAACCCATTTACAATGCACACAAGTTCCCAGCTTGGAGACAGCAGCAACTGCCTGAGATGATAGAAAACATTCCTGGTATTGAGAAAAAGAACACTCAGCATGAAACCGAAAGAAGAGAAATAACCCTAAACTACATAAAAGAACATTACCCAAGCAGCAATTGGACCCATGCATATACAGATGGATCAGCCAAAAATTCAATAGAGAATGGAGGAGGAGGAATTCTCCTAAATTTAAAAAATGGAGTGAAAAAAAAACACATTCAGTGGCAACTGGAAAGTTTTCAAGTAACTTCAAAGCAGAGGTAGAGGCTCTGAAAACTGCAGCAGAAATGCTCTTGATGGAGGAAAATAAAGAGAAGCAAATAGCTATCTTCACAGATGCAAAGTCAGCTGTCTCAATACTGAAGAGCAATAACAGCACAGAAATAGCTGACCTAAGAGCAGCACTCCATGGTCTATGCCAGAAATCCAAAAAAGTTGTAATACAGTTTATCCCATCACATTGCAGTATACCTGGAAATGAAGAGGCTGACAGACTGGCAAAAGAGGGCGGACGACTACCACAGCCTGACATAGACATAACCTATAATGAGGCAAAGAGGTTGATAAAAAGCACTTATAGAACCAAATGGGAATCAGAGCATCCAGGCCACCAGAAGGATGATGCATATTACAAACTCGACCGAAGAGAACAAGTAGCAATCTTCAGACTCCGCACAGGACATAACAGGCTGAAATACCACTTGTTCAATAAACTAAAGATAGGAGATACCGATGAATGTAATTGTCGAACTGGAAAAATGACAGCAAAACATTTGCTGCAGGATTGCCCAATATATGCAGAACAGAGAAAGATATTTTGGCCCACACCTGCTTCATTTGAGGACAAGCTCTATGGAGATATCAACAAGCTCAAGTTGACCGCAGCTTACTTTAACTACATACAGGTTGACATTTAAAGGTGTATGAAGAAGTATTCAGACTGCCACACTTCATACCACAGGTATGTCGGTTACAAAAGCCTCCCAGAGGCATGAAATGGAATATTGCTTGGATAGCAAATCCATTACGTGGAAAGTCCGAATCAAAAGCTCACTGTGTGGGCTTCATAAAAGGTGGAAAAAGTGTCCTAGTGGCACGAAATGGAATATTGCTCGGATAGCAAATCCATTACGCGGAAAGTCCGAATCGAAAGCTCACTGTGTGGATGTCATCTGCACACTGCATTCTTCTGGTTTCCGGAAGAACAGCCTATGGTGAACGGAAGGCCCAATATACGGAAGTGAGGCTAAGCAGCCATGTGCAGGACGTGACGATTCCTTGGGTGAGCCCAGTACCAGAGCGCTGTGTGTTGGCTCTGCAATTATGGAAGCCTCCTTGGATGGCGGGGAATGCCCATGGTCTGCCCCTGCCTTCCCTTGAGGGCTGACCAGGATGTCTTTGGCTGTTCTATATGGGCCAGCTAGGATGGGAGATAACACCACAACAGTGAGAGTCAAACGTCCTAAGAAACCCCTGGGAAGGTTAACCCGGTCAACAAATGCCCGCAGAAGTCGGATGTGTCGGCCTAACGGCGCAAGAACGCAGCTCTGCTGTAAACAGGCACAACGCAATCACGTCCGGAAAAAAAAAACTCTGGATGAACGCAGAAGAAGAAGAAGAACAATGAGTAAAAAATTAGACAAATGTGTCCTTAAAAGAATAACAAGAAACGGAAGTTTTAGAGAAGTGCAGTAATGACCAATGTTAAGTTTTGTTTCCTCAAACAGAGAATTCTTCACATCAATATCTGCAGAGTGATCTGCAGTAATAGTCACCAGAAAAATACAATACTGTAACTGTTGATATGACTCGTTGTGCTGTTTGACATAACACTGAACATGGCTGCAACTACTTGTGGAATATCTTGATCATTTAATGTTGTTTAACTATTATGTAATACACAACTATTTTAGAGAAAGAAACGGACAGACTCTGATGATGAGGAAGAGGAGATGCACGTGTATCCATTTAGAAAGATCAGAATGCCAAGCTACATGTCACTAGCCAACCCTGATGATGATGATTTTCTCTGTAAGTTTGTGTAGTTACCATTGTGCTCCTTGTCCCACACTTGTTGCTGTTTGTATTTACTTGCATGTTGTTGTTGTACATCATTACAATTACACCTGTAATCTTATCCATTGTTGTATTATTGCTGTTAGAGCTGTAGTTACCTAATCATTTCAACATACACATTGAGGCTGTATTCAGAAACATAGAGCGTCTTGAAAACAAAATATACACATTATGAGATATGCTGATTGAAAACAATGTTTTCCCTTAGTGAATTTGAAAATCTAAGACACAAACATTAAATTGCACGATTTATTGCCTGGCATATTTCACTGCATCTCCAGGTACATACTGCAGAATTCACACAACATAAAGTGAAATAACTAGATAACTCCTTCAAGCTGAAATATACACGTGTTCGCACAGTAATGTCGATTGTCTACCAAGGTAATTTTAAACTGACTAACATGTCTTTCTGCTTGCACAAAGCCGCTTATGTAAGTTAATCATTATGGCATCTGCAAACTTTAACAAGCGACTACTTTGTGTGTTGAACAACACATCGAAGGCACTGTCTCTCTCAATCATATGGCCGCTGTCGAGCACATGCCTCGCGATCGATGAAGCGGGAATGTTCCGATGAACTCCTTACACATCGAGCACTTGACCCATCTGTGTAGATTACCACCTCACCCTCAGTAGAAATTACAAAAATTATGGACTGAACTTTTGCCTCCAGTCAGATTCTAAATATCCTAAATTAATTTACAGTATTTCCACCTATATTATTTATTTGTGGGTTGGAGTATATCTCGAGGTGATTATTATATTTGCTCATTTGAGAGATTATAAACCACTCAACACCTGGGATGGTTAACTCAGTCAACAAATGCCTGGAGAAGTCGGATATGTTGGCCTAAAGAAAGACGCAAGTATCGCAGCTCTGCTGAAAACAGGCACAACGCAGTTATGTCCGAGTGAGAGTCAAAAAGTCTGTTGAAATACCTGGGAAGGTTAACCCACTCAACAAATACCCACAGAAGTCAGATGTGTCGCCCAAAAGGTGCAAGTATCGCATCTCTGCTGTAAACAGGCAAAATGCAATCACGTCCAAAATAAAAAGAAAAAGAAAAGACTCCGGATGAACGCAGAAGAAGAAGAAATAGCACTCAAAATATAATTCTTATTGTATGAACATAAATAGGATAGAACACACTATCAGAATGTGCAGCAACCAGTCATATAATTCATGTTTTCTGTATTCACATGGCAGACTGTGAGGACTGCGGGCAAGAATATGACGGGGACTGTCCCGTACATGGACCACTGCTGGTTATTGATGATGTGGAGGTAAGTTTTTCTGGCTCTTTTATCAGCTTGAAGACTTTGCTGACTTTATATACACATAATCATTGAATTATAACAGTCGTGTTAAGATATTCCTTGTTCTTTCTTCTCTCATTGTCTGGGACATTAGACGAGTGGTTCTCAACCGGTGGAGAATTCCCCCAGGAAGGAATTTTAGGGGTTTTTTTTTTGGGGGGGGGGGGGGGGGTGTAAGATTATTTCAAGATTGCGTTAATAAAGAACTGATTACTTGATATTGTTTTTCCCTCCATACTTTACAGTTCTGTACTTCTCGCCCTTCTGAAATTTGTTTTATAACGTTAGTAGACCCGCAAATCATGTATTATGTAGACGTCTAGACTTGTTCTAATGTGTGTTTTTAACTTTAGCTTCCATTTTTACGTATACTATTTAAGGGTGGGGGAGGGATTTATAGGGAGTTTATAAGATTATTTCAAGATTGCGTTAATAAAGAACCGATTACTTGATATTGTTTTTCCCTCCATACTTTACAGTTCTGTACTTCTCGCCCTTCTGAAATTTGTTTTATAACGTTAGTAGACCCGCAAATCATGTATTATGTAGACGTCTAGACTTGTTCTAATGTGTGTTTTTAACTTTAGCTTCCATTTTTATGAATACTATTTAAGGGTGGAGGAGGGATTTATAGGGAGTAAATACGAAAAGGGGGGGGTGGGGGGGGGGGGAAATGACATTCTGAACATATGGTGAAGGCGTGCATGGGCCAAAAAAGATTGAGAACCACTGCATTAGACAGTATTGACCACAAAGACAGCCATCAAGTTGACACACAACCATCAAGTTGACACATAGATGCAGTGCCTACTTTACCATCTCCATTTGCCAGTGGTGATTATGTCCATACCAGTGTACAATGGCAGCAAACATCAGTGTCTCTGTCTCCCATGAATTATGTTTTTCTCTGCTTTAAGATATAGACATACAGATCTATCTGCACATTGATAACAGTGAGACAAATCTGTAGTAAAAACAGACAAATCTGTAGTGAAAACAGTGAGAGAAATCTATAGTGAAAACAGTGACACAAATCTATAGTGAAAACAGTGACACAAATCTGTAGTGAAATCAGTGACACAAATCTATAGTGAAAACAGTGACACAAATCTGTAGTGAAATCAGTGACACAAAACTATAGTGAAATCAGTGACACAAATCTGTAGTGAAAACAGTGACACAAATCTGTAGTGAAAACAGTGACACAAATCTGTAGTGAAAACAGTGACACAAATCTGACCTTGGCTAATGATAGTTCACTCAAACTCACTTATTCTAGTAATCCATTTACACATTGTGTGGGGTCGATGATGATCCGACTCCTGGGCTTGTCTGCTAAGTGAGGGAAAAGCCTGCCACATATTCCTCCGTGCATTAAGGCCTGCAAAATATCATGATCCTATCACCTCATAGAGGCCCATAGCAAGAAACTGCTCCGGCAAACACATAAAAAAAATTTTATTTACACATTCATTGCTGACTTTCTTTCATTTATGAACATATTCAGACAATTACATACCACTCAGCCTGGGAGCCGCAGACGCACATTGATTAACATGCTTGCCTGCCCGCCTAGATATCATGGGTTCAACTTTTCAATGACGTGCATTTTAAAAATTGGTCTAGGCTCCCTTGTTGACCCAGTCTAAAATAGGTACCAGAAAATATCTTGGGAAGTAGAGACAGCCGGTGAGACATTGAACACATCAGCCCTGACGTGTCTGTTGGTCTAAACATATTGACCACATCAGCCCTCACGTGTCAGTTGGTCTAAACATATTGACCACATTAGCCCTCACGTGTCAGTTGGTCTAAACATATTGACCACATCAGCCCTCACGTGTCAGTTGGTCTAAACATATTGACCACATCAGCCCTCACTTGTCAGTTGGTCTAAACATATTGACCACATCAGCCCTCACTTGTCAGTTGGTCTAAACATATTGACCACATCAGCCCTCACTTGTCAGTTGGTCTAAACATATTGCCACATCAGCCCTCACTTGTCAGTTGGTCTAAACATATTGCCACATCAGCCCTCACTTGTCAGTTGGTCTAAACATATTGGCCACATCAGCCCTCACTTGTCAGTTGGTCTAAACATATTGGCCACATCAGCCCTCACTTGTCAGTTGGTCTAAACATATTGACCACATCAGCCCTCACTTGTCAGTTGGTCTAAACATATTGACCACATCAGCCCTCACTTGTCAGTTGGTCTAAACATATTGACCACATCAGCCCTCACTTGTCAGTTGGTCTAAACATATTGGCCACATCAGCCCTCACTTGTCAGTTGGTCTAAACATATTGACCACATCAGCCCTCACGTGTCAGTTGGTCTAAACATATTGGCCACATCAGCCCTCACTTGTCAGTTGGTCTAAACATATTGGCCACATCAGCCCTCACTTGTCAGTTGGTCTAAACATATTGGCCACATCAGCCCTCACTTGTCAGTTGGTCTAAACATATTGGCCACATCAGCCCTCACTTGTCAGTTGGTCTAAACATATTGGCCACATCAGCCCTCACTTGTCAGTTGGTCTAAACATATTGACCACATCAGCCCTCACTTGTCAGTTGGTCTAAACATATTGACCACATCAGCCCTCACTTGTCAGTTGGTCTAAACATATTGACCACATCAGCCCTCACTTGTCAGTTGGTCTAAACATATTGGCCACATCAGCCCTCACTTGTCAGTTGGTCTAAACATATTGACCACATCAGCCCTCACTTGTCAGTTGGTCTAAACATATTGGCCACATCAGCCCTCACTTGTCAGTTGGTCTAAACATATTGGCCACATCAGCCCTCACTTGTCAGTTGGTCTAAACATATTGGCCACATCAGCCCTCACTTGTCAGTTGGTCTAAACATATTGGCCACATCAGCCCTCACTTGTCAGTTGGTCTAAACATATTGGCCACATCAGCCCTCACTTGTCAGTTGGTCTAAACATATTGGCCACATCAGCCCTCACTTGTCAGTTGGTCTAAACATATTGGCCACATCAGCCCTCACTTGTCAGTTGGTCTAAACATATTGGCCACATCAGCCCTCACTTGTCAGTTGGTCTAAACATATTGGCCACATCAGCCCTCACGTGTCAGTTGGTCTAAACATATTGACCACATCAGCCCTCACTTGTCAGTTGGTCTAAACATATTGGCCACATCAGCCCTCACGTGTCAGTTGGTCTAAACATATTGACCACATCAGCCCTCACTTGTCAGTTGGTCTAAACATATTGGCCACATCAGCCCTCACTTGTCAGTTGGTCTAAACATATTGGCCACATCAGCCCTCACTTGTCAGTTGGTCTAAACATATTGCCACATCAGCCCTCACTTGTCAGTTGGTCTAAACATATTGACCACATCAGCCCTCACTTGTCAGTTGGTCTAAACATATTGACCACATCAGCCCTCACTTGTCAGTTGGTCTAAACATATTGACCACATCAGCCCTCACTTGTCAGTTGGTCTAAACATATTGACCACATCAGCCCTCACTTGTCAGTTGGTCTAAACATATTGACCACATCAGCCCTCACTTGTCAGTTGGTCTAAACATATTGGCCACATCAGCCCTCACTTGTCAGTTGGTCTAAACATATTGGCCACATCAGCCCTCACTTGTCAGTTGGTCTAAACATATTGGCCACATCAGCCCTCACTTGTCAGTTGGTCTAAACATATTGACCACATCAGCCCTCACTTGTCAGTTGGTCTAAACATATTGGCCACATCAGCCCTCACTTGTCAGTTGGTCTAAACATATTGGCCACATCAGCCCTCACTTGTCAGTTGGTCTAAACATATTGGCCACATCAGCCCTCACTTGTCAGTTGGTCTAAACATATTGACCACATCAGCCCTCACGTGTCAGTTGGTCTAAACATATTGACCACATCAGCCCTCACTTGTCAGTTGGTCTAAACATATTGGCCACATCAGCCCTCACTTGTCAGTTGGTCTAAACATATTGACCACATCAGCCCTCACTTGTCAGTTGGTCTAAACATATTGGCCACATCAGCCCTCACTTGTCAGTTGGTCTAAACATATTGGCCACATCAGCCCTCACTTGTCAGTTGGTCTAAACATATTGGCCACATCAGCCCTCACTTGTCAGTTGGTCTAAACATATTGACCACATCAGCCCTCACTTGTCAGTTGGTCTAAACATATTGACCACATCAGCCCTCACTTGTCAGTTGGTCTAAACATATTGACCACATCAGCCCTCACTTGTCAGTTGGTCTAAACATATTGACCACATCAGCCCTCACTTGTCAGTTGGTCTAAACATATTGGCCACATCAGCCCTCACTTGTCAGTTGGTCTAAACATATTGGCCACATCAGCCCTCACTTGTCAGTTGGTCTAAACATATTGGCCACATCAGCCCTCACTTGTCAGTTGGTCTAAACATATTGACCACATCAGCCCTCACTTGTCAGTTGGTCTAAACATATTGGCCACATCAGCCCTCACTTGTCAGTTGGTCTAAACATATTGGCCACATCAGCCCTCACTTGTCAGTTGGTCTAAACATATTGGCCACATCAGCCCTCACTTGTCAGTTGGTCTAAACATATTGACCACATCAGCCCTCACTTGTCAGTTGGTCTAAACATATTGACCACATCAGCCCTCACTTGTCAGTTGGTCTAAACATATTGGCCACATCAGCCCTCACTTGTCAGTTGGTCTAAACATATTGACCACATCAGCCCTCACTTGTCAGTTGGTCTAAACATATTGGCCACATCAGCCCTCACTTGTCAGTTGGTCTAAACATATTGACCACATAAGCCCTCACGAGTCAGTGGGTCTCAAGATATGGGGCCAGCACCACATGCCTACGATGTCTCACGGCTAGAGCAAAGGGTCCTTGACTTTTACACTCAACAGCCTGGAGGACACAGCAACTTACTGGCATGCATGCTGGCCTGGTATGCTAAATGTTAGTATTGCCTTAATACCTAGTAGTAGTATAAACATCCATTTGGCTATCAGATGAGTCGTAATGGATTGGGGGGGGGGGGGAAATAAATGAGAAGTCGGTTGAAAAATATGGTACAGACGAAGTCTGGCTAAAATAAACCTTGTGAATGTGACAACCCCTCCTGTTTGTTTTCGACAGTATGAGGATCAACCATTCTGAAATTAATGGCAGGCTACTGAACTAAATTGCCCAGTAAATCACAACAAGCAAATAAATGCTGGGTTTGGTTGCAATGTCCTGGAAATGACATGCAACTAAGTTAACTGCCTAGATATTTGAACTCTGAGACTTGTTTTAAGTTTAAAAATATTTAGTTGGCCTGTAACCTGCTCCTTTTCAAGATATTAAAATATGAATTCTCATCTTTGATTTTTGTACAACCATTAAAGGTACATCCAACATGTCTAAGTGAATCTGATGAGTACAGCAAGAGAACTCTACCAGAGGGTCTGGTCATCAAGAAATCCAAGATACCAAATGCAGGTCTGGGTGTGTTTGCCATAAAAGACTTCCCTGTTCGTACTAGATTTGGACCTTACAGAGGAAAGAAGGAAGTGAATGAAACAATCGCTCATGAGTCTGGTTATAGTTGGCAGGTGAGTTGTTAAGCTTTATTTTCATACTGCTGGTTGTAACTGTTGTCTCGAACTTTTTATAACAATGCAAATGTTTCTTTGTACTGAAACAATCTTGAGTTGACTCTGTAATACATTTTATTAAAAAAATGTTATCAACTTCAAAATCCCAGTGACTTCATTTTAGTATGTATATATTTGTACAATTTTAAAAACAAAAATCAACGTTAGCTAAAATGATGGAGAAACTGGATTTGCTTGGAATACCACAGTGTTGATTCTACTTTAGCCATTGACAACAAGAGTTTAGAAGCATAGGTAAAAAAAAAAATAATTCAAAATCTTCAACTTCCAAGCTTAGAAACATACAAATACTCATTTTGAAATAAGAATCAACATTTTTGTCTGGCAAGATTTTATTTACTTGTGTCATTGTTGCTGTTGATGCCAGCCTTGTACTGTACATATGCAATGGAAAAATCACTGAACTATTGCACACAACTCTGTTGTATTCCATTTTACATGTACAGATGGACATGGTTGAGATGCAGTTATCTGTATGAGCAGAGATCTAGAGGTTGCATTGAGTTGTGAGTGACTTCTGTATATTTCTTAAGTCTGTAGAGTCTAAAAATGATCATGATTGTAATATGATGAGAAGAGAAGGTGAGATACTGTGGACCTGAAAGCATACACAGATAAACAGATAAAAGAGACAGAAAGAGAGACCTCCTCATATCAGGGTTGTCTGATAAAACCTAAAGAACAGACAATAGAAAACATGACCTTGACTTAGCCATCTGCTGCAAAGAGTTGTGCCAGTTATGGTCAAAGACACCTGGACAGGCAGGCAGGGAGGGAGGGTGAATGATCTGACAATAATTTTAATAATTATAAGGATGCTGGAAAAAGAACTGATATTACCACTTAAGTTCAAAAGTTCTGATTGAAATCCTTACAAGTGGCTATGAGAGACATCACTCCGACCTCCTCACAAGTGACAGCTAACAGCATGTAACAGGTTAAGTTGGTAAATGATCTTTGTTCATTGTTGTAATCTCTTACTGTTCACATGTTCAGCATTTTGTCTTTGTGTATCTATGTGTTTGGTGAGTGTTTTGGAGTTTCAGATCACAGATTGATGGTGTTTATATATATATAATATGGACATATAATCTGCACATAATGTTCTGTGAACAGATTATGAAAGATGGACAGACTTCTCACTTTGTGGATGGTGAAGATCCGAGCAAGTCAAACTGGATGAGGTATGTCAACTGTGCCAGACATGAAGATGAGCAGTGTGTGACAGCCTACCAGTATCAGGGAGAAATCTACTACAGGTCTCACAAACCTAATCTGTGCTGGGACAGAAATATTAGTGAGTGCAACTTTCTTTTCTGGTGTGGAGATGCCCATTTTTGATGGAGATTTAGTTATTAAAACACCTGGAAATAACTGCACAAGATGATGGCAAAGATAACACATATTTCTAATATTCTTGCCACATGTCAATGATAACACATATTTCTAATATTCTTTCTACGTTTATAGCAAGAAACAGGTAGCTCATTTGCATCTGTGCTTTACCAACTAACAGCTGTTAAAGTCTCTCCACATATCTTAGTCCTTGGTGTAAGGATCAACTCTGCTGATGATAAACCTTCATGTCATTGTCTCAGTCCATTCAGCATCATTTATTTCAGTCTGCCTTTTCTCCCACTATTCTTTCCAGTCATCACATTGTTTTCCAATGTCTTTCATATCAAGGCTTGACCAAAGAATGCTGTTTGTCTCTTCCATACAGTTGTATATAATGTTCTACGAGGGCGAGTCAATAAGTCGTCCGTGGTCGTTTGGGGGTTGTCATTCACACTGCGAGCACTAACAAGTCAAGTCGCATTATTCTGTCAAGAAGCCTGATCAGCGGGAAAATGTCACGTGGAAAGTCCAACAACAAGAAACACGCTGTTGCCAAGATGTGCAGCGTGGGAGCCGACAACAAGAAGAAGAACGTCGTGAGCCCACCTGCTAGATGCATCAAAGAGCCTGATACTACAACGATTACTGAAGCTACCACGAGGGAGAAGATTGACAGCCCAACACAGTCAAGAACCAAGACAGCAGAGGAGGAGAAAGACACCAGAGTCGAAAACACCGACTCAAAATCAGTCCGATGGGTTGTCAAGCGGATTCCTGTGGAGATGACAGATGAAGAAATCCTGAAGCAGCTACGTGAAGAGAATCTTCACATCCGATTCTTGAAGGCGGAGCGGCTTCTCACCTACTCCAAGATACCTACAACCTTGGCAGTAGTGACGTCGGAGGGCAGCGAAATGCCGATCACAGTATCAATCAGCAAGAAAACTCAACAGCCAGAGAGATTCATCCCAAGAGTCAATCAATGTTCAAGATGCCAGAGGGCCGGCCACAGCAGAGCAACATGTCGCAGTAAGACGGAAATCTGTCGATACTGCGCCGATCACCACGCCTTCAAGGAGTGTCCGCTGGCCAAGCTGGACACGGACTTCCGAGCACCCAACAACAAAAGAAAGTGCGCCAACTGCCTGGGCAAACATGGAGCAAGATACCTGGGCTGTCCGTACCTGCAAAGACACAGAGACGTCTTAAAGATCGCCACCATCACAAAGACACCATTCAAGGAAGCAATGCGGAGGGGCGAGACAGCCACGGGTATAGCACAAGCTGAAAGAGATCAACTTCAAAAGCAGATAGACGAGTTGAAGAAGCAAGTCAAGGCACTGCTGACGACGACTCCGACCAGCGATAATGAGAAGCTGCTGGCCGACATGAAAGAAATCCAGCTCAACATCAAACAAGAGATTCAGCGCATGGCTGAGATGAAGAAGGAGAACGAAGAAATCCTACAAATGATCAAGACCGAAAGAGAACTGCATAGAGCTGAAATGGAACTCTTTCAAAACAAACCAACAGAAGCCACACAAGAACTCACAGAAAAACCGCAAGAAGAAACCCAAGAGACCGAGTCTGAACAGCAAGCTAAAGCCAGCAGCCCAACCACAACGCCCAAGAGGGAACTACTATACCATCGGATCTCTGAAGGAGGCACAGAATACCCAGTCGACAAGGAGGAACTCAAGCGCGAGGAATTCAGAAGGCGCTGGGAAGAAAAAGAAAAGAAGAAGCCTAAAAAACTCGGGGGGAAACCGATGGTATACCCAGTTGTACGCTACAACTGTGAGGCCGACTTCGAGTACTATATCGAGGACGGTATAATCGTCCCATGGCTGACCACGGAGGAAGAAAATTATAGGCAGCAGATACGCAAATGCACAAAGGACAGCCGCCGACCGATCCCCCAGCTGGAGTGGGATAACGAAAAGTCCTTATAAGGACTGCAGCCAGACGAGCCAGGAGCCTACACCAACAAAGAAAACCACAACAACAGAAGAGCACAAAGGATAGCCGCCGACCACTGCTGACGTCACAGACACAAACGTTACATCACCAGTCCGAGATAGGACTCACAAGACAAGAATTAGGGTGAATAAACCCACAAAAACCACGTACCTCAGCAATAACCACAGCTGATGAAGCAGGTTAGATGAGGTCGAATTTTGAATTTTTGTTTATGAAATGGAATCGGAATCGGAGTCAATAAGTCAGTCACACAGTTCTGTGGGATGGCAGATAAATGTAGTTGGTGTTTTCTACAGGTATCATTAGGTGACAGCAACATCGAACTTTATATTCCCGTTTGTCAGATGGCACTAGGTATCTCATGTGCATAAACAAAATGGCGACTTTACTTACGGAGTGTACAACTAAAGAGAAACATGCTGTTGTGCGTTTTTTGTGGCCAAAAGGACTGCCTGCAAAGGACATTCATAAGGAAATGCTTCCTGTTTATGCTGACAAATGTTTGTCCCGTAAAGCGGTGCATAGCTATGTAGAAAAATTTTCTCAAGGACACCCTAAAATTGTTGATGAAATCCGATCTGGTTGTACTGTTGAGATTGCAACAGAAGCATCCGTGCAGCGGGTGGAGGAGATGATTAGAGGTGACAGGCGAGTAACGATAGACTCTGTAGTATCTGCAATAGGGTGCTCACATGGTTTCAATTAGAAAAGAACGTCCAGGGCTGCTGACTAAAGGAGTGGTGCTTCTTCATGTCAATGCCAGACCACATATGGCTTAATTAACTCAGGAGAAAATTAACCAACTAACATCCACCTTACAGCTTCGACTTAGCCCCTAGCGATTTCCACATTTTTGGTCCACTGAAAACCCACCTTGGCGGGAGACACTTCGCGAATGACGCCGAAGTTGAATGTGAAGTGAAAACATGGTTTAGAAAACACACGCAGTTCTATGCAGCGGTTTGGGTGGACTGATAAATCGATGGGATAAGTGCATCAATGTTGGTGGAAATTATGTTGAGAAATAAAGGATCAATTTATGTATAAAAATAAACTGGTTTCAAGTTGTTATCATATTTAGTTATTTTTCTACAGCCATTTGTGACTTACTTATTGACTTTCCCTCGTACTTTGAATCGCGTCTTCCAGTCAATCAGTGTTACTTACTAAGTCCAAACTATTTGCAACATTCGTCTTAGGAAACACATCTTTGTTGCTTCCAGGATGATCCTAATTTGTTCATTCATGTTTCATAATCCACTGTCATACAGCAAAACAGGTTCTATATAGCATTTCAGTGCACGCTTTGTGACATTCAGTCATAGTCACTTACTGCATAAAATACTTGTCATTTTCTGAAATTAAGCTTTTTCTTGGGCTATTCTGTTCTTAATCTCTGTTGCGCATCTTCCATCTGATGTTGTCATTGTCTTTGGGTATTTAAATTATAATTATCAACTTGGTTAAACATTTCCGCTTCTGTTGTTAAATCACATTTTGCTGTCATCTTTTTCTTTAATATAACAATTGTTACTGTTTTGTTGACATTCAAGGAAAGTCCTTTTTAGCACTCTTTATTACAACAATGTACAAACATTGTAGATCTTTTCTGTTTTCAGCTATCAATACTGTATCATCTGTATAGCGTAGATTGTTTATATTATAATCTCCTAGCTCATATTTCTGGCCTTTCTTTGATCTCTCTGATTATTATTTCACTACAGAGGGAGAAGAGATCTGGCAACAAAACATATCCTTGCCTTACTCCTTGTTTTAACTGTTCATAACTGCCCTCTTTATATCCCATTCTAATTGCTGCTGCTTGTTTCCAGTAAATATTGTTTACTATTCTGATATCTTTCCCATCAATGTTGTTAATATCTTCCAACATTTTTATCATTTCTTCATGTTTTACTTTATCAAATGCCTTAGTATCTATATCTATAAAGCACAAGTATATATCTTTCTGTGCCTCTTTCCATCGCTCTGTTAGTGTTCATAATGTGTATTTTGCATTATTTGTACCTTTTCCTTCAACAAATCCATACAACAATTTTCACTTTTATTTTGTTTCTTGTTCTCATAATTCTGGGTAGAACTTTTGTAACATGATTTATGAGGTTGATTGTACAAAATCTTTTCTAGTCATGAATATGTAAACTAATTTTAGTTTCAATTTCTCTGATAATTATAATAATATGTATTTATATAACTGTTTTTGGGCATTCACATTCCATTTTCTAGATATGTTCTCGTGCTCACAGTATTTCCTGTAATCATTCTGTCATTTAACAGCATAGTTGGTTACTTGTTTTGTATGTCACTTACAACATACTATGTTACATAAACACATTTCAGGTATACTATGGTGACAGTTATGCTCGGGATCTGGGCATAAATAGTCCCAAATGTGGAAGAAAATTGCTTAGAAAGAATAATGTGCAAGGATCTGATGTAAATACAGAAAGTGATGGTAGGTTGCATGTTTCTATGGTAATATCAGTTCATTGTTTTACAACTATGTTTTGCATATCCTTTACAGGATATTGCTGTCAAAATCAGCATCTTTCAGCTCATTGTTGATTTCTTGGCAAGAGTACGCTCAGTAGTTTGCCATTGCTTTCTGAGCGACCGGCTCCATACTCTCATAAGTCACTGTCGCTACTTGAACCGCTTTCAATTCTCTTGCGCTCACGTCAACCACGAGAGTATTCAGGGTTATGGAGAAAGCTGCTAACCCCTCGACCAGGGAGACCGGCTTTTTACAACTACATGACTTAAAAGCAGAAGTTTACAAATAGAAACAAAAAGAGCATGTTTTAAAACAAAAGACACTGAAGAAAACTGTCGGAGCAAACATTTGCCACTACATGCTTATTGCCATAGTCCGACTGCGCTTCTTGAATACTCTTTTGTTGAGTGCGACTCTCAAGTTCATTGCCAGCCTGCGGCATGTATGGTAATAGCTCTGTCTAGTGCGCCCACCTTCATAGGGGTAATGACTGTAGGTAATTTCTTGTGCAGTCGGCACCATGGTCATCTCTCAGCATATGACTTGCTGATGGTTGCTCTACACTACTTTACACAGCACACCAACTCAAACACAAGTAAACTTAAACAGCAGTTAACTCAGAGACTGTTTATAAGTTTTCTACATATAATATTCTATACAACCAAATATCACATCATCAAATATACAGTCACTTATTCAACGATCAATTCACAGTACACTACATCACGATTTAAAAGCGTGGCTCAATGTAGAGCCATAACGCTGTATACTTTTCACCATGTCCCTGCTGGACGATGGATCAACGCAGACTGCCTTGTCCCGAGCCCACTTCCTGTCACTTGGGAAGTGAGTTCCAACGTTTCCACGTTGTGTGGAAAGTACCCACTTTCCACGTTCTGTTGTTCACTTGCTAAACACAGCCATAACCTTTGCCCTCCTATAATTAGGTTAAGACACATACAGAACGTTGCGGCGATTAGCCTTCATCAGCAAACAAACACATTCACAAACACCACATACAGTCAAGGAGAACTCCTGTGACTACATTAGAAGGTGATGACAGGACGAGAGGAACAAATGCATGGAAAAATAGAAGCAATGAAGAGAAAATGAGAATTGAAAAAATTTTAATTGAAAAGAATGTTAGTTGAAGAAAATGTTTAACCCTTTACAAGGCATAGCGTCCGTTACCGGCCGATCTCTAAATACGAGCGTAGCGTCCGATTCCGGCCGATACTATTATGCATTGTAAAAACGCGATCTCTCGGCTTTCCGACACTTCTGACCGCTACTTTCACTTTTTCCGATAGCTCGACAACGTGGCCGCCATCTGTAAATGCGCTACAATGACTTTGAACAGACTTTTACGGACTTGTTTTGATAGTTTTCGGGAGTTTTACGCTGTTTTTCAAAATGGATTTCGGCGATTCTTCAAGTGATAGCCGAGATTTCGCTCTGTTCAATTTAAATGACATTAAAGGGCACGAAGTTGATTATTAATCGGAGCTAGATATCAGTGCAAAGCGTTACTTTGCATTAGCAGTCGTGAGTCGGACTTTAAAGAAAGTGATTATGATTCTGAAAATGTGTTTGTAAATTGCCGTATAGATGACGGAAAATCACAAACAACATGCCGTATTTCGTAAATATTTGTGTTCATATATGGATTACCGGCAACAATCACGTGAGTAACATATTCTGCATGCTTTTCCCTTCATTGTGTTGTTCATTTAACTAAAATCGGTTGACTAACACCGTATTTGTGATGTTTTTACTAACGCGACCCGAAATTTTTACAGAACCTGAAAAAATCTTGCCCGTTCAGGGCTACAAAACGGACAAGCGTCTGCCCTGTAAAGGGTTAATAGTAAAAATGTTAATAGAGAAAAAAACCTGTATACTCACCTCACGTACGGATCTGTAAGTGACTGAGAAAATCTCGGGTGTAGTTATATCCCGTGCTGCGTGTTACTGTTCAGTGAGCACATAGAAAGAAGGGGGCGGGGTAGGAAGCGTGTAAAATTGAAGATGGTATCAACTAAGACCCCATTGTGTTACCGCAGGGGCGAGTCCCAAGGTCCGGGCGGACCGATGCGCATGAACACGCGTACACACACAGACACACCCCAACAGACCAAATGCCACTCTCTCCTCTCTCTCTCTCTTTCTCTCTCTCTCTCTCTCTCTCTCTCTCTCTCTCTCTCTCTCTCTCTCTCTCTCTCTCTCTCTCTCTCTCTCTCTCTCTCTCTCTCTCTTCTTGCATATACTTTGCGTGTGTCCACATTCTACTCTTCTCCAAGCATCATAGTGTATGATTTGCCTCTCTCTTTTATACTTGACCTTTACTACTTTGAACTCTGGTCTCCTAGACTCTGCTTCTACTTGCTGACTCGATTCCAGTTACTAAGCTTGAGAGAATCTTGTGCTACTGACCACTTCACTCCAGTTCAACAAATCAATCCACTTTAACTGCCGTAGCTTCTGTTGTATCTTCATCCTCTATGTCATACTCTCATCAATTTCATTAATTATTCCAATAATAAGTATTCTATACATCTAAACAATTTCTTCATAAATTAATCAAAATCAATCAACAAATATCAATAAATGCAACATAATTATGTTAGCTATCAACACAAAATATATGTCTCAATCAATTAATTAATAAATAATATATGTAATCAACCAGTAAATCATTATATTATCCTACCAAAAATTATCTTCCTATTTACATCAGTATTTCACAATATTCATTAATAAGTATCAATAATAACTATGGCAATAGGTAATAATAATTATATAACACATAACATCCATCATATAATTATATATATATAGTAATACTATATTTGCAATAACAATCAACCATTGCTTCATAATTTAATTTATCTATTCCATAAAGTAATTACCTAATCATTCTTTATATCATTACCAAGTCATCCTCATATAGCAAGTAAGCTTCCTTCCAATTAACATCTCTTCTTAAATTTCAATTCTAACTCAACCTGTATGGCTATGTGGCACCATGACCTAGTGTTAGTAGGACATGAAATCAATCAACGAAATATTTACATAGGTTAGTTCTGTACAGTAAGTTAATCCATAGTGCCTACATACATGAGTGAGTATTCATCTGCCACTAAACCGCATTTATATTAACATTCTGTAATGCGAGACGACCATCACACAGCGAGCACATAATCAGCTCACCAAGTGTTAGCAAGCCCACATTACCTGATGCCAATACCAATATGGTTTTACCTATCCACTACTGTTATCAATCACAAAATCTATCAAAATTTTAAAATATAACCCAATAAATATCAAAATCATTGTACTGCCGGTCTCCTCCGCCATGGATTATCATTTAGCGCATTCATCCCATTCAGATCAAACAACATAACCCATATCAAAGATCAGCCACCCACATGACTTAACTTCCCATACTATCAATATTGACAAAGTCATCTCCGGTTTCCATCCCAACCTATGTCTTCTCCCAGCGATCCCCACTGATGCAGTGCTAGAGTCGACAAGTCCGATGTTACCAAAGAGAACATCGCATCGCCAAACACCAGCCCAGGATATCCACTGACTCGAAATGAAATCCCATTCGTTAAAGATAGTATCATCCAAAACTCCACTAATAAAATTAAACCAACTACCATGCACGAAACTTACTCTAACTCGACCGTCATCTCGAACCGACGCTCTCCCAACAGTTGTCAAACCGGTGCTGTACTAGTGCGACCAGATGTTAAATTTAATACAACACCGCTTCCAACAATGCCGAGACACCAGCAGTCCGAAAGTAAATCCTTTCATTTAGTTGTGTGTTAGTTGTTAAATCAATACATTAAATGTCTTTTAACTCAGTAAATAAATAAATAATTCTACATATTAAACGATATTAGTTCTGTAAACAACCATCAATCATTGTCATGCAAATCATATAAGTTATAAACACTGAACTAAAATATTAATGTAAAGTTCCATTAATTGATAATATTAAACTACATTCAATCAATATTTTCTAGAAAATCTCTAACTTGTTGTTACAAATCATGTATATCCATTATCTATTTAATAACTAGAGTAATACAATACTCAAATAATAATACAATCAGTCAACAACAGAATGACTTAAATAATCAATAACCGATATATTACCTTCGAAAACATTATTATGGAATAAATTTATAACTTGTAATTATACGACCAATTTTAAAAAAATAAATAAAATTGTATTATCTTATTATTAAAACAATAATTTCTTTTAACTCAATCAATAATCATAAATCTATGAAATTATTTCTTCCAATTTCCACTTGATTAAATTGAGTGCTGAAATATAACAATTATACTTCATTAATTGAAATTTAACATTCTTTCCTATCTATATGATTCAATTAGTTATATTTATTGTTATATTTACTTTACAAATCACGCAATCCATCAATTCATTGCATTAGCAAATAATCAATTAATTAGAATTGTTAATGTTTTGAACACAAAACGAATCCATGCAAACAACAAGCCTTAATATCTATGAACACTGTATGATATCTCTTTTAAGTGCTGAATCCTATGCACCGAATTCTGCAGCCGTGCATGATGCGTACCCTTCGTACGTCTAATAACATGTTTCCTCGTTCTACTATCAGCCATTCGATGACCAAGTTATAGTCTCCAACAGTTGTAAACAACATCTTAGCCTCCACTTTTATTTCTGGGTGCAATGTTGACTGCTATCTTACAGCTATGTCCAAATCATTATACTAATACTATGAAAGTGATGTCTCTATCTTGTTACCTTGATTAGTATCTTTGCTATCATCATTAACTCTGGCTTTAACTTTTAAGCACCACCTATTATATTACTGACTCAATGAATAGGAAAATCTTCCCACTAGTTTGATCATATTCTCTGCAAATTTATCAACAAACTGTATTCATGTTGACGTACTCATTAATTTCCTTCTTATTCTGCAGCGATTAGTGTATGGCGCTACTAATCCTTACCTCAGAGATTGTCCCCTACTCTTGGTATCGTATGGTATGACACTCTGATCCAGGAAATCAAAACTTTCGGCCAGCCCACATTGTACCTCTTTACTGGATGTCTTGTCTCTATGTACCCTTGATGGCTGTATCTGAAAGTATACTTGCTTAGAAAACAAAACTAGTAATATTACACTTAACTAAAGCATGCAAGAAATGATGATGTTAATTCAAATAATTTCTGCATGCCACAAACTCAACTTGAACCAAGAAAGAAAAAAAAAAAGAAATACTAAATAACCATAAAATATACAATGAAAGATAACATACTAAACAACACATTAGTTAGTAACTGGAAAGCTTAATGACATGCTGTAATACCACAACCTAATTATTAGATGTTAATATCATTGTTATCATGCATCAACTCCAAAGATCAAACTTAATATACATACCCAGTTACCTGATTGTGTATTAGTCTTGCAACATACCCAAAAGAATAATCAACAAAATTATAATGAACTTTAAAATCATGTATAAATATAAGCTTCTGAATTATGATTGTGATTGATTTTAACTCATGCCGTAAAGAACTTCCAGTAAATTTCACTACAGCTATTAATTAATAAAATTCATGACTGGGTTAATACTTACACGCCCAGTAATGCAGTGTGTTAGTGTGTTAATTTGTCAACAGCACAACACCAACAAAGTCTATTATAACACCGTAGCAAAATCCATTATAATACCATATAATTCCCTAACCATTCATATACTTCACCTATCGTATAATATTTACTACTATAATAATATACTGGTTTCCCCACATAAATACTAATTAACTATTATTAATAACTAGTAAATTCTTTCATAATTATGATTATTTCCTACCATAGGCCATACTCCAATTATTACATAATGCTGCTACCAAGTAATTTTATTTGCCTTCGTTGGTTACTGTCACAAAACAAATTCACAATTACATATCTAACACTAAATAAACAATAACAACATGTCACACTAATATATAACTGCACATACCTAATAGACTAATGTTAAATACTGATTGCACAATGCAAGTGGTTTATATTTTGCCTGTTCTTAGCTTAAACTGTCCTGCTGTTTGTTTACAATTTTCCTAACTTACACTGTCTAATCACACAGTTAAAATATTTAACCCAATTTCAGTTGATTCAATAGCGCCAACTTAATGTTTTTACGGCAGCTATTATAAAGCTTTAAAATTATAATGGTGTTCTATCAAATATCAGCATCCTATAGATTCACACCGTTCCGGTGTCTATTACCAATTGTTCTCATTCTTTTATAATAGTTTATTTCAGACTGGCTGATCACATCCTGATGTCTCAATTTGTTAACTTGTGTGCCTGTTTCTTGAATGTACATAACTGTAGCCAGCTATGACTGTCCCTTCACTGTTTACGTTGAACATCTGTTCATTAACACAGTAGGCTTGTTACACGTTTACTCTCGTTGTAGTCCTGTCGACCTTCTGACCTCGACTTAGCCTATCTTCCGTCGATCGATAATTTCTCTCGTGGTGTGTGCTGACCTAGATGTAACTGTCACAATCTGTTATATTCTTGTAGTACTCAATTCACCCGAATTTAAAATGTTTTTTACCGTTTTCCAACACTGTCATTAATCACAGAGTACTAACTGTTTATATAATTCACATAGTCACATTTTCTATACTTGATAAGACTTATCTAAGTCATTACACTTGGTGAATGTTTATTTCTGCCGAATCTGTCTAAATGTTCACACAAGTTTCTTGGCTAGTTCATTATTATTATTTATGAAATATTTTCAGGCGTCTTCCCCAACCACGTTGAAACTATGCATGAATTTCACATGTCTCTTGTAATACATACAGTTCTTAATATGTCTTGCCATTTCAAAACTATGTAAAATGATCATCTGTGGCCTCAGATTTCATATGGACGATTTACCCCCAAGTTGCCATAGTCCGACTGCGCTTCTTGAATTCTCTTTTGTTGAGTGCGACTTTCAAGTTCATTGCCAGCCTGTGGCATGTATGGTAATAGCTCTGTCTAGTGCGCCCACCTTCATAGGGGTAATGACTGTAGGTAATTTCTTGTGCAGTCGGCACCATGGTCATCTCTCAGCATATGATTTGCTGATGGTTGCTCTACACTACTTTACACAGCACACCAACTCGAACACAAGTAAACTTAAACAGCAGTTAACTCAGAGACTGTTTATAAGTTTTCTACATATAATATTCTACACAACCAAATATCACATTATCAATTAGACAGTCACTTATTCGACGATCAATTCACAGTACACTACATCACGATTTAAAAGCGTGGCTCAATGTAGAGCCATAACGCTGTATACTTTTCACCATGTCCATGCTGGACGATGGATCAACGCAGACTGCCTTGTCCCGAGCCCACTTCCTGTCACTTGGGAAGTGAGTTCCAACGTTTCCACGTTGTGTGGAAAGTACCCACTTTCCACGTTCTGGTGTTCACTTGCTGAACACAGCCATAACCTTTACCCTCCTATAATTAGATTATGGCACTTATATCCATGATCATTAAGCAGGGCATGACTAGTTTTCCTCAGCAGGGCAAAAACAATAATAGCTAGTTTATGTATATCATAGTCCTAACCTTTCTCAGTTTACTCTGAAAGAACACTGTTGCATCAGTCAATCGTGTGCAATCTGCACAGTGGAGGGTGGCTGCAGTGGACCTTCAGCACTTGCTGTCTCTCACCTTGCTGTGTACACTGACAGGACTGCTGGTCGTCTACCTCTTGTTTGAATGCCTACAACTCTTCCTTCCGGTATGGGTTTTACAAGCATGCTATGTTTTTTAATGTGGCCAAAATATTTCACTTGTCACTTTGTTTCTTACATCAAATCTCTTCATTCCCAACATCTCTAGAACATATGTGTTTGATTGATTTTGTTGCACGATATACAACCTATTCTTCTGTCTTTTTGTTGCATGCCTTTCACCATGCAACCTCTCATAACTACTTTGGTATGTGTATATAGTCCCAGAGTGCTGTGTTCTTTGATTAATTGTGATAAAGTAAATATTATTTTCATGCTAACTTTGCTCATACAATAAATAAAGTAAATGGCCCTTTTACCTGGGCTGCTAGAGTAACTAATGATTTCCTGGAAGAAACTGTGAAACTAGAACATTATGTACAACTATAATAAAGAGACAAACATTCTTCTAAGGGGGATAAGGTGAGAAGAGAGGCATTGCAAGACTCATGAAACTATCAGTGGATCCAGAGGCAGACAGAGAGAAATGATCCTATTTGGATTGAGATAGTGGATTGGAGGAATATCATCAAATGTATTTATCCAGAATGCCAAGGACTCAGATTTGTGGAGTTGAGTGAATGCCTATGCCAGTTGGCAAGACAAATGATAATGATGATAATTAAGGTAGACATATTATGGATTAATATTCCCTGTTTGTAGAGTAAAACGGCAAGTCATATCTTTTTATCACAAAGTGAATTTATGGTGCACCATACATCTACATCTCTTGTTACTTGATTGCTATGTTAATTTGTGCCTGATTATTCTATTGTACTTATCTTGAAAATGCTTGGGACCTTTGAAACCTGTATTAAATGTATTAATGCAAATTAACAGCACATCAGCATGATCAGTCATTATGAGATACAATCTATAAGTAATGTTAGCATACTACTAACTAGAGAAGGTTTTGACAAAATTAACCTCTTCTTGTTGGTCCCTCTGTCACAGAACCTCTAGTTACCAATTGCTGAACAGCAGGTTGAGAAGAGTTTCCACAGTTAAATAAAATATTTGTGAGAGCTTATTTACATGAACAATAGTAACATAGTCAAATAAAACATACGTGAGAGCTTATTTAGATGAACAATAGCATCATAGTCAAATAAAACATTTGTGAGAGCTTATTTAGATAAACAATAGTATCATAGTCAAATAAAACATTTGTGAGAGCTTATTTAGATGAACAATAGCATCATAGTCAAATAAAACATTTGTGAGAGCTTATTTAGATAAACAATAGTAACATTCTCAAATAAAACATTTGTGAAATCTTATTTAGATAAACAATAGTAACATTCTCAAAAGGTGGGACTGGCCTAGCAAGCTGCCAGGGCATTAATATTGCTTGAGAAAAGGAAGAAGACTTCAGGATTGGTACAAATGGATGCAGACCAGGAAATATTACAGAATTTGAGAAAAGGAAGAAGACTTCAAGATTGATACAAATGGATGCAGACCAGGAAATATTACAGAATTTGAGAAACGGAAAGTGGTTACAAGAACTGGCTTCTGCAAAGTAAGCAACAAGCTTGAGGAGATCAGTGAACTAAAACAGTTTATACTGCACTAATAATTCTAGAGTAAACACCAGCTTGTAAATTAGTTGCTTGACATTTATGGACAAATCAACAACATGTTTGAGTGTATTGACTTGGTGCAGCAGTAGACATACCTTTGTTGACCTGTGTTACTTTTAAACAGAATGACTTTCCAAACAAGAGATGCAGGCAAAATTATGGTATATTTAAACAGAATGACTTTCCAAACAAGAGATGCAGGCAAAATTATGGTATATTTAAACAGAATGACTTTCCAAACAAGAGATGTAGGAGAAATTATGGTATATTTTAAGAAAATAGTCCCAAAGTAGTTTCTTCTTCTTCTGCATTCATCCGGAGAGTTTTTTTTCCAGACGTGGTTGCGTTGTGCCTGTTTACAGCAGAGTTGCATTCTTGCGCCATTAGACCGACACATCCGACTTCTGCAGGGTCCCAAAGTAGTTTTATGTCATGGGTCTCTGATGTGATAATGTCATCACTTTTGCAGGTCTGACTGCACGGAGGAATAGTTTGACTAATTTTGCAGGCCTGACTGCACGGAGGAATAGTTTGGCCACTTTTGCAGGCCTGGCTGCCCGGAGGAATAGTTTGGCCACTTTTGCAGGCCTGACTGCCCGGAGGAATAGTTTGGCCACTCTTGCAGGCCTGACTGCACAGAGGAATAGTTTGACCACTTTTGCAGGCCTGACTGCCCGGAGAAATATTTTGGCCAGTCGTGCAGGCCTGACTGCAAGGAAGAATAGTTTGGCCACTTTTGCAGGTCTGATTGCATGGAGGAATAGTTTGGCCACTTTTGCAGGGGATGTGCCCAGGTGTCAATACTGACACTCGACTGTTCTCATGAAATTATCAGCCGGTTCACTATCAGCTTTGCTAACATGTCTGCTATATGGTATATAATATATTTTATTTATTACATCACATGATTCAGTGCATGATCTTTTTCCCGCAAATATACAATAGTTGCTGTTTCTTTTTAAAAATATGAAATTGTTAGTTTCAAATGAGAACATGGGGGAAGGGGGTCTCCCAGTGATGAAGTGGTTAAGCCTCCTGCCTCACACTTCTGGTCACCAACATGGTGGTTAGGCGTTGAACCGTTAAGGCCTGTGGTGTGTTTATGCTTGTAGCTACGGTTTGCAATCGCATTTTCCTCATGTTGGACTGGCAGTACATGGTTCCGTTGCCCTGCTACTGATTGAGTGCATGGGCGACACTGTGAGCTGTGAAATTCGCATGGAATGCTTTTACATCTGTCCTGTACAGTGACCTGCATGTTCGGAACAATGGCTACCAGCTGTTGCTGAATTGACTGATTTGCTTTTTCGGTTCACGGGTGCATTTTTCACGAGACTCCTGGGAGTCGGCGCTGAAGCTGCGGAGTTCGTGCTTTATGCGACGCTTTTGGTAGGTAGCCCTGTGGTAAAAGACCGAGCCATGTGAGAAAACCAGGGTCAGTTAGGTCTTTCTGGTGACTGCCGAGTCCATCGACGATGAACTGTGGTTTTTGTGGATGAATTTCGTGTTGGCATTCTGGCGGCGGCATTATGCACAGTGTACCTGCGCAGGTTGTTGATTGCCGAGTCTCCTGTCTATTCCACTTGTCACATTGGACAGTAGGGAGCATTTTGTGTGATATTCACTGGCACAGAAATGGAGCATAATGGGGACGACCCATTGCCGTGAAGTTGGAACCTCGACTAACTAACTAACTTGAAGGTTGTGGGTTCAATTCTGGAATCTCTCATTTGGTTCATGATATTTTTTTGAGACTCCTGGGAGTCTTCACTGGAGCTATGGAGTTCATGCTTTGTGTGACACTTTTGGCAGGCCACTGCGGAAAGAGACTGAGCCATATGGAGTAAAACTTGGTGCAATGAAGTCGATCTTATGTATTTAAATCCCCTTTAATGAGAGCAAAAGATATCTATAATGTTGACTTTATAAATGTGAAATTGAATCATACACTGTCTACAGGTGTTAAATTCATCACATAAATTATTAGACACCTTGTTCATCATCAGTTTTGTACAGCAAATTCATAAATTCACCAATAGAAGAATAAATTTTCTTGTTCATTTTCTATTTCAGGAACATTCTCTTGTGCTTATTGCCATCTGTCCTTCAATCAATCTTCATATTTGCAAAGCCATATGAAATACAGACATCATCATAAATACTTGGAGCTGAATTGCATCAAATTGCATGCAGACCAACCACTGGTAGTAAATGGATTTAACAAATGAAAGTAAGCATGAAAAGTGTAATGTACAATACAACATTAAATGACATTGACAATACAAAACTGACCTTGGCAGCACAGTCAGGAAGTATTCAGAATCATGTGACCACAGTTAGTGTGAGTGAAGCTGAGATTTCTTATAATTTTAGCTCACAAAATGATCATACTGATGAGGAAAATGATAAGCTCAGTGTTTCTAACATGTGCACTAACCTGGCCGGAGATGATGAATGTGACACAGAATGTAATATTGTAAAGTCCAGCATCAATGAAGATCCTGATAAGAAGTATAAAATGTGTGATGTCAAAAGTAAAGAGTTTCACAAGATGTATCTACAGAAAGACAGAAAAACATCAGTAGGAGAAAACACTTATAATCCTGGTGATACTTTTACTATGGACTTTACTAACATTTGTAGTGTACAAGGACACACAACAATACATGCAGGAGAGAAGCCTTACAAGTGTGATGTTTGTAATGTTGGTTTTACTCGAAGTGGTAGCTTAAAGACACTCAAAAGAATACATACAGGAGAGAAGCCTTACAAGTGTGATGTTTGTAATGTTGGTTTTAATAAAAGTGGTAATTTAAAGATACACAAAAGAATACATACAGGAGAGAAGCCTTACAAGTGTGATGTTTGTAATGTTGGTTTTACTCAAAGTGGTAGCTTACAGAATCACAAAAGAATACATACAGGAGAGAAGCCTTACAAGTGTGATGTTTGTAATGTTGGTTTTACTCAAAGTGGTAATTTAAAGATACACAAAAGAATACATACAGGAGAGAAGCCTTACAAGTGTGATGTTTGTAATGTTGGTTTTACTCGAAGTGATAGCTTAAAGACACACAAAAGAATACATACAGGAAAGATGCCTTACAAGTGTGATGTTTGTAATGTTGGTTTTACTCAAAGTGGTAGCTTTAAAGAACACAAAAGAATACATACAGGAGAGAAGCCTTACAAGTGTGATGTTTGTAATGTTGGTTTTAATAAAAGTGGTAATTTAAAGATACACAAAAGAATACATACAGGAGAGAAGCCTTACAAGTGTGATGTTTGTAATGTTGGTTTTACTCAAAGTGGTAGCTTTAAAGAACACAAAAGAATACATACAGGAGAGAAGCCTTACAAGTGTGATGTTTGTAATGTTGGTTTTACTCAAAGTGGTAATTTAAAGATACACAAAAGAATACATACAGGAGAGAAGCCTTATAAGTGTGATGTTTGTAATGTTGGTTTTACTCTAAGGGATAGCTTAAAGACACACAAAAGAATACATACAGGAGAGAAGCCTTACAAGTGTGATGTTTGTAATGTTGGTTTTAATAAAAGTGATAATTTAAAGAAACACAAAAGAATACATACAGGAGAGAAGCCTTACAAGTGTGATGTTTGTAATGTTGGTCTTAATGGAAGTGGTAATTTAAAGATACACAAATGAATACATACAGGAGAGAAGCCTTACAAGTGTGATGTTTGTAATGTTGGTTTTAATGAAAGTGGTAATTTAAAGAAACATAAAAGAATACATACAGGAGAGAAGCCTTATAAGTGTGATGTTTGTAATGTTGGTTTTACTCTAAGGGATAGCTTAAAGACACACAAAAGAATACATACAGGAGAGAAGCCTTATAAGTGTGAAGTTTGTAATGTTGTTTTTAATAAAAGTGATAATTTAAAGAAACACAAAAGAATACATACAGGAGAGAAGCCTTACAAGTGTGATGTTTGTAATGTTGGTCTTAATGGAAGTGGTAATTTAAAGATACACAAATGAATACATACAGGAGAGAAGCCTTACAAGTGTGATGTTTGTAATGTTGGTTTTAATGAAAGTGGTAATTTAAAGAACATAAAAGAATACATACAGGAGAGAAGCCTTATAAGTGTGATGTTTGTAATGTTGGTTTTTATAAAAGTGATAATTTAAAGAAACACAAAAGAATACATACAGGAGAGAAGCCTTACAATTGTGATGTTTGTAATGTTGGTTTTACTCTAAGGGATAGCTTAAAGACACACAAAAGAACACATACATGAGAGAAACCTTATAAGTGTGATGTTTGTAATGTTGGTTTTAATAAAAGTGATAATTTAAAGAAACACAAAAGAATACATACAGGAGAGAAGCCTTACAAATGTGATGTTTGTAATGTTGGTTTTACTTATAGTGGTAGCTTACAGAATCACAAAAGAATACATACAGGAGAGAAGCCTTACAATTGTGATGTTTGTAATGTTGGTTTTAATAAAAGTGATAATTTAAAGAAACACAAATGAATACATACAGGAGAGAAGCCTTACAAGTGTGATGTTTGTAATGTTGGTTTTAATGAAAGTGGTAATTTAAAGAAACATAAAAGAATACATACAGGAGAGAAGCCTTATAAGTGTGATGTTTGTAATGTTGGTTTTTATAAAAGTGATAATTTAAAGAAACACAAAAGAATACATACAGGAGAGAAGCCTTACAATTGTGATGTTTGTAATGTTGGTTTTACTCTAAGGGATAGCTTAAAGACACACAAAAGAACACATACATGAGAGAAACCTTATAAGTGTGATGTTTGTAATGTTGGTTTTAATAAAAGTGATAATTTAAAGAAACACAAAAGAATACATACAGGAGAGAAGCCTTACAAATGTGATGTTTGTAATGTTGGTTTTACTTATAGTGGTAGCTTACAGAATCACAAAAGAATACATACAGGAGAGAAGCCTTACAATTGTGATGTTTGTAATGTTGGTTTTACTCAAAGTGGTAATTTAAAGATACACAAAAGAACACATACAGGAGAGAAGCCTTACAAGTGTGATGTTTGTAGTGTTGGTTTTACTCTAAGGGATAGCTTAAAGACTCACAAAAGAATACATACTGGAGAGAAGCCTTACAAGTGTGATGTTTGTAATGTTGGTTTTACTCAAAGTGATAGCTTACAGAATGACAAAAGAATACATACAGGAGAGAAGCCTTACAAGTGTGATGTTTGTAATGTTGGTTTTAATGGAAGTGGTAATTTAAAGATACACAAAAGAATACACACAGGAGAGAAGCCTTACAAGTGTGATGTTTGTAATGTTGGTTTTACTCTAAGGGATAGCTTAAAGAGACACAAAAGAATACATACAGGAGAGAAGCCTTACAATTGTGATGTTTGTTATGCTGGTTTTACTCAAAGTGGTAGCTTAAAGAAACACAAAAGAATACATACAGGAGAGAAACCTTACAAGTGTGAGGTTTGTAATGTTGGTTTTACTCTAAGGGATAGCTTAAAGACATCCAAAAGAATACATACAGTAGAGAAACCTTACAAGTGTGATGTTTGTAATGTTGGTTTTACTCAAAGTGGTAGCTTACAGAATCACAAAAGAATACATATAGAAGAGAAGCCTTACAAGTGTGATGTTTGTAATGTTGGTTTTAATGAAAGTGGTAATTTAAAGAAACATGAAAGAATGCATACAGGAGAGAAGCCTTATAAGTGTGACTTTCGTAATCTTGGTTTTAATAAAAGTGGTAATTTAAAGATACACAAAAGAATACACACAGGAGAGAAGCCTTACAAGTGTGATGTGGTTTTACTCAAAGTGGTAGCTTAAAGAAACACAAAAGAATACATACAGGAGAGAAACCTTACAAGTGTGTGGTTTGTAATGTTGGTTTTACTCTAAGGGATAGCTTAAAGACATCCAAAAGAATACATACAGTAGAGAAACCTTACAAGTGTGATGTTTGTAATGTTGGTTTTACTCAAAGTGGTAGCTTACAGAATCACAAAAGAATACATATAGGAGAGAAGCCTTACAAGTGTGATGTTTGTAATGTTGGTTTTAATGAAAGTGGTAATTTAAAGAAACATGAAAGAATGCATACAGGAGAGAAGCCTTATAAGTGTGATGTTTGTAATGTTGGTTTTAATAAAAGTGATAATTTAAAGAAACACAAAAGAATACATACAGGAGATAAGCCTTACAAGTGTGATGTTTGTAATGTTGGTTTTACTCAAAGTGGTAGCTTACAGAATCACAAAAGAATACATATAGGAGAGAAGCCTTACAAGTGTGATGTTTGTAATGTTGGTTTTAATGAAAGTGGTAATTTAAAGAAACATGAAAGAATGCATACAGGAGAGAAGCCTTATAAGTGTGACTTTCGTAATCTTGGTTTTAATAAAAGTGATAATTTAAAGAAACACAAAAGAATACATACAGGAGATAAGCCTTACAAGTGTGATGTTTGTAATGTTGGTTTTACTCTAAGGGATAGCTTAAAGAGACACCAAAGAATACATACATGAGAGAAGCCTTACAAGTGTGATGTTTGTAATATTGGTTTTAATAAAAGTGATAATTTAAAGATACACAAAAGAATACATACAGGAGAGAAGCCTTACAAATGCGATGTTTGTAATGTTGGTTTTACTTCAAGGGGAGATGTAAAGAAACACAAAAGAATACTTATGGGAGAGAAGCCTTACAAATGTGATGTTTGTAATGTTGGTTGTAATCAACGTGTTCATTTACAGAAACACAAAAGAATACATACAGGAGGGAAGCCTCAGATGTGTGATGTTTATAACGTTGGTTATGCTCTAAAGGATAGCTTAAAGACACACAAAAGAATACATACAGGAGAGAAGCCTTACAAATGTGATGTTTGTAATGTTGGTTTTGCTTGAATTGAATATTTAAAGAAACACAAAAGAATACATACAGGAGAGAAACCTTTCAAGTGTGAGGTTTGTATTGTTGGCTTTACTCAACGTGTTCATTTAAAGAAACACAAAAGAATATATACAGGAGAGAAGCCTTACAAGTGAGATGTTTGATGTGTAAGATTCACATACAGTATTCAACTGAAGCAACACAGAAAGCAGCATACAGGTACTAGTCTTATAATATGAACTTTGAATTTGTTTTAAAGATCTGTACATTACAAAATTCTTATTGAAATGCCAAGTATAATGTATTAAGCCCACAAACAAATTGATGTGTTCATTTCTTGCACATACAACACGTGCAATAATTACAGGGGTAAGTTAATAAGTAAGTAACAAATGGCTGTAGAAAAATAACTAAATATGATAGCAACTTGAAACCAGTTTATTTTTATATAAAGATTGCCCCTTTATTTCTCAACATAATTTCCACCAACATTTACCGGCCATCCCACAGAACTCTGTGCCTTCATTATTGACTCTACTCATAAAGTTTTCTACTCAGCTATGCTCCGCTTTACAGGACAAACATTTATCAGCATAAACACTGACAAGCCACCTTGGCGTGAGACATTTCGCAAATGAGCCAAAGCTTAATGTGTAGTGAGTGAAAACGTGGTTTAGAAAACAGAGCACGCAGTTCTATGCTGCCGGTTTGGGAGGACTGATAAAACAATGGGATACGTGCATCAATGTTGGTGGAAATTATGTTGAGAAATAATGGGACAATGTATGTATAAAAATAAACTGGTTTCAAGTTATTATCATATTTAGTTATTTTTCTACAGCCATTTGTGACTTACTTATTAACTTATCCTCGTACATTCTGAGTTTGCTAAGTCCTGAAATTATTGTTTCATTTACTCATTTGTTGATGTTAACTAATGCACTTGTTATAATGTATCTTTCCTGTATATACTCTGTCATTAGTATATGTAGTTCTATGTTAAAAGGTATAGTGTTTGCCTTGAGTGCTGGAGGTCCCGGGTTCAAGCCCCGGTGAGGGCCGAGATGTCTTCACGTGGACTTCTAGTAACAAAATTTCCCCTGGTCTCTGGGTAGTGAGATCGGACGCCGTGTGTATTGTTGCACATGCAAAACAATCCATTGACAGTTGAAAATCAAACCAGAGTAGCGGGACGCAGAGGTGTTTCCAAGGCACCAGGGCCGGGTTATATACTGGCCAAGACCTATTGACGCGTCCTCGTCGAGCGTCCTGGGCAACAGGTCCCTTCGGGGTCCTGGCTAAGGTCAGTAGGATCGCTGATTCCTCCGAAGTCGGAGAGTGTCTGCCTGTACGGCGAGGAACCACCAGTCTGCACACCAATAAGCCAGACATGGGACAACGGATACTCACGCAAACCTCAGGTCCTGTATGACATCACACTGATGTTGGACAACAGGATGCCTTCATCCGACATACAGGACTTCGCGTTGGAGCTCAAGCCAACGAACACAAGCAAGCAAGCAAGCAAGCAAACCAGAGTAGCCTAATGGCGCTGCCTGGGCAAAATTTTGAGTTAAAAATCTACCCAACAAATTTCAGGATCCTCGCTGGTGCTACAGAGTTCATGCACTGAGCTGAGATTCTCCAGACTCAGACTTGAGTTAGGAGTATAACGGAGCACTTATGGGTTACACCCGTGTGCCGTGATGTTGATCCGTCGACTAAACTAAACTATGTTAAAATATGTTCTTTATGTAGATCAGCGTTATCCATTAACATAAGCCAATCTGAGGAGTAAAAGTCATGTTGAGATGTGTCTATAAGACAGTAGTTGTTGAGATGTGACTATAAGACAGTAGTTGTTGACATGTGTCTATAAGACAGCAGTTGTTGAGATGTGTCTATAAGACAGTAGTTGTTGAGATGTATCTATAAGCCAGCAGTTGTTGAGATGTGTCTATAAGACAGTAGTTGTTGAGATGTGTTTATAAGACAGTAGTTGTTGAAATGTGTCTATAAGACAGCAGTTGTTGAGATGTGTCTATAAGACAGCAGTTGTTGAGATGTGTCTATAAGACAGTAGTTGTTGAGATGTGTCTATAAGACAGCAGTTGTTGAGATGTGTCTATAAGACAGCAGTTGTTGAGATGTGTCTATAAGACAGCAGTTGTTGAGATGTGTCTATAAGACAGTAGTTGTTGAGATGTGTCTATAAGACAGTAGTTGTTAAGATGTGTCTATAAGACAGAAGTTGTTGATATTCCACAGTTGTTTTTGTTTGGATATACACACCAGAATGGTGTTTGTTATTCTATAATTGTTGTCATTGGTGTGGGGTGGTCCCGATTTGCGCATGATATCACCTGCTCACCTAACATCTGTATGCTCTTGGTTCATTTGCGCATGCATGGTGGGTACTCAAGTGTACGTTATGGAAAAATAATACGCTATGCAAGCATTCTGTTGTTGTTCAGCCATGTTTATGCTGAGAGCATATGTGAAGAATAGTCTGCATGAATAGTATGAGGTGTTTTAATAAATACTCATGAAACAGCTGTGTGATTTCATAGGCATCATTTGTATGAATTAAGTAAAGGTGTTTAGGCTTGTTGACAAACATTCTCTCTAGAATTCCCTAACATTCCTTAACGATATCAACACAATGTATGAACACTTCAAGAAATAACAGAAATCTGGCACAATTTTACCTAGTGATACGTATTTCTATCCACTGCTGATTACAGTTATCATCTGGGTCATTGACAATGAGTTGAGTGACCGGGCATGAGAGAGAAGGGATGAAAGTGGGAGACAGTAAAGTGACTGACCTGGCTATGGGGAAAACAGCCAGTCCTGAGAAATAAAATAGTGAGGGTAGAGAAAATCTCCCAGGGGGATGGGGGAAGGACAGTTTAGTTTTGTGTGAAGTCAAAGGACTTCAGGGGAGTTGATGTGTAGATGCCGAACTGGTCGGTAGTCCGGTAGTTCACGGAGAACTGTGTTGTGTGATTCTCCGAGCGGTAAAGGCAGTCCCAAAATCCAGAGTGGGTTGCATAGTTGAGCAGTGGCTCCGACCCAATGTGTGGGTTGTATTGTAGGAGATCCAGCCGTGGATAGTAGTTGGACTAAATGTCTTGTGAATTTGAGATATGAAGCAGGCTTGAGAAGGCATTGATGTGTGCTGGTTAAATTGTGAGGAGGATATTATATTCTATGGATTACATTATTTCTGGATGTATAAACATGTTCCGTCTGTCCGTCTTATTTCTGGAATAAATGATTATGTGCGCCAACTCAATCTTGTTTCATGACTGGTGAAGGTGCACTTCTGGGGTGAGTTGGATTAAGAGACAGTTAGATATCTCAATTGACACACCATGAACATCGTTACCTAGACAACGACCATCACACAACAATATCAAGCAAAGATCATCAAGAACATTGATATTATCATCAAGAACGGCGTGTGACAATATATATATGTTGTTATGTATGTTGTTTGTCCATCAAGAATGATGATGACCATTCATTTCATCCAGTGGGGTTGAAGGTGTGGAGCCATGGGTTCTAAGATGGCTGATAAGTGTAACAGTAAAGGGAGTAGCTTAGGAGTAAAGAGTTAAGGAATGCTGCGCATTCCTTGACTAGGGGGAAAACCATAGCTAGTGAACGTGTGTGCACGAATGAAGAAGTGTATCTAGGCGGGCACACACGTCACTTGGGGGTCAGCTAGCAGGCAAGAAGGTAAACATCGGATTGTAAGCATACTATCATTATGCTGTAGTGGAACGATTCGACAAATAAAGAATGTTATAACACAACAGAGACTTATGTCCTATACGTCACGTGCCTTCTAACCTGTGTGTAACATCTCTACACTGTAATACAGGTTGATTTGGTGCCTTTGACGTCAAAGAGCAACATGGGATGTTGAGGAGAGAGTTACCGCCATGGAATATTGTTGTGTCTGGGCGTCTGGAGAAGGAAGTTTTTAAGTAAATAATAATAAGAAACGCAACAGCTGAAAGCCCGCCCAGGGGTAGTTGTTGTGGGTTCTCAGTGTATTTCTGTTTAAAAAGGAGATCGATTTCTCAGGCCAGCTCAAAAGGTTTGATTGTTAAACTTATTTTTTGAAAGACTGATGTTTTTATCTGATAAATAGTCTGAAATAACTTGATCAATGACCAACGTTAATTGCATAATGAGATCAAGTAATGCCGTTTTGCCTCAAAAATTAGTACACAAGGTTATCAGAATGAACTCGCTGATTACATGTTACAACTTGTGAACTCTCGAGGTACCAGAAATGATTTGATTTCAACAGAACGATAAGCTGATCCAAATAAAACTCCAAGTAAAACAAAGAATGGTGAAAATTATGAGTTTTAACTCATTGGACTGTTGAAGGTGAAGTCAAGGTTATATTGCAAATTCCATAGTTATTGAGTCGAGATCCTCAATATTCTCTACAGTTACTTCACTTAAATGAAAGCATTGATGAAAATTATCTCAAGTCAAAATTTGGTATACTCAAATTAAACTGACAGTTGTTGAAATGCCACGTAACAAATAAGGGAGTGGATAGCGTCAGGTTTAAATCCAATTATTCTCGACTTGATCATTTTTACGCTGAAACATGTGAAGGTGCCAGATATGCTGTTGGAAAGTGAGTTTGATGAAACCGTGAGCAGTTGTCGGTTGAATAAGCGTGAAGGTGACCTTTCTTGACGGAGATTAAAGTCCAACGCTTACAGTACAGTCAATAGAGCAAGCAATCAAGCAGTCTTGGATTGATCGAGCAATATATCGAGCACAATCACCGACAGGAAAATTATAGAAAACTGATTTCGACTTCGATTGAATTAGGAAATCCAGAGCTTTTTTGGGTGTTCTGATCCTTTCAACGGTGTCGATTAGAATCCTTTTTTGTGGTCTTGGTATCAGGATCAATTGAAAATTTCTGCGTCAGGATTTCATTTAGGTTCTTTTATCAGGATTCGTGATTACAACGGAAAATTTTCTTCGTCAGGATCTTCGATTGGAGTATTTAGTTAGTATAGTTAGATAATAGGTAATATTAGAGTAATTAGTTGAACAGATTGTGTATTTGAAATTAATATTGTTTGAAATATTTTGTATATTGCTTGATAATTTTCAGTACAGGTTCTAGAATGCAACCCCAAGAATTTTCACAGGTACTGACTGGAGTTGGTGGGGCAATAGCAAGGTTGGATGCAGTATTAAGACAACAAAATGTAAGCAGTGATGTTGAAAGATTTAGTGGTCAGGCAAACCAGTTTAAGAAATGGGTCATTTCTATTGAGAAACATGCGTATTTAAGTAAACGCTACAGATGAGGAGAAAAAGAATTTGGCATACAGAACAAGTACAAGTCCAGTTTCTGACCATATAAGAAGAAAACTAGAAGCAGCAGGAGGTGAAACCTGGGAAGAATTTAAAGATGATCTCGCAAGAAAATACGCTGAAATTACTGATCCACAACACGCATTCTCAGTATTGCGACAGACTAGACAAAACACTACAGAAAGTGTGCAGCTATACAGTGACAGGTTAATCAATTTAGCTGAAGAGTCATTTTTAGGACAGAATGTACGAGCTGAAGAAGTAGAACGGATGTTGGTAGGAATTTTTGTTGATGGGATTAGGTCAGATGGATTGAAATTTAAATTATTAAGAGAGAATCCGGCAAGATTGTCACAAGCGGTAGATATCGCTATACAAGAGGAAAGCTTGAGGAGAAGGTTTAAATTAAGAGTAGGACGAGAGTTAGGTAGTAGTTCGGAAGATAGAATTGAAGAACCTATGGAAGTAGGACAGTATAGACATGGATGGAGAGGAAGACGAGGAGAAATACAGATGGTACAAAGAAACGATAATGTATATAATCAAGGTAGAGGAGGACAAGTGAGAAATACTGTAAGAAACATGGAAGGTAACACAAATAACTCGAATGTGGTTTGTTGGGGATGTCACCAACGTGGGCACATTTTTCGTTTCTGTGGTAACAGACGTGTCCCATCGAATACACAAAATAATAGAGGTGTTCAGACGAGTACACAGAATAGAACTGAAAATGGCAGACCAGCAAATGGGAATTATGGAGAAATGCAAAGAAATTTTAGAAGATCAGGAAATCAGGGAAATTGGCATCCCGCTTACTGAACAGGGTCGGCAGTAGGAGGGAAGATAGTAAGATCCAAAAGGGGCATCAATGTATTAAAAATCCAAATGATGAGTATAATAGGACATTTAGAAATAAAAAACAAGCAGAGATAACACAATTGTCATTAAATATGGTGGATCCAAGCTCATGTATAGTAGAAATAGGAAAATATAAAGTTAGAACATTAGTTGATTCGGGAGCACAAGTTAGCGTGATTAAAGAAGCATTTTTATATCGAATGTTAAAAAATTGTAAAATATTTAGAATTCAGGAGAATCTTCATTCGGTAACGGGACAAAAATTAGAAGTGCTAGGACAAACGATGATAAACTTTAAATTAGGAGGGATAAATGTCAGGCATATGTTCCATGTAGTCAAAGATTTAAATAGGAATATGATATTGGGTAGAGATTTTTTATTGAAAAATGGGGTGAGACTTTTATTTGATTTACATAAATTAAAATTCCAAGATGTTTACGTAGATTTAGAAGAAGATATGCATGTGTCGACACTAGTTAGAGTTAAAACGACCATGAATTTAAAACCACAGTCAGTTAATTTGATACAAGCGAAGCTAAAGAGAAACCCGTATTATGTAGCAGGAAACATAGTCAGAATCACTGAATTGCAAAAGGAAATAATAGATGAGCCAGGTTTAGAAGTTCCGGATGGAATAATAGAATTGGATAAAAGTTTAACATTTCCAGTGATGGTTATTAATAACACAGGTAGAGAAATTAAATTATACAGAGGATGTGTAATAGCCAAGCTAGAACATAACGTTAGTGACATATTGGCAACAGATAGAGTAAATATGGCAGGCATAAGTTATTCAGAAACCTCTAGTGAAAGAATTAATAACAGACGCGGATGCGGAAGTAAAGGGAACGTAAGAATGGATGAATTGATCCATCCATCTAGAAGAAATACAGCCCAAATACATTCACTAGACAAAGTAACAAGAGAACAAGAATTGTTGGCACAATTAAAAACTCCGCCAGAAAATAAAGTAGTATTAGAACAACTTATAAAGCAAAATCAGGATGTGTTTGCAATTAATGATTTAGAATTGGGTAAGACAAGAACAGTTACAATGGAAATAGATACGGGAGACCATCCACCAATTAGTTTAAAACCATATAGAACTCCATTAAGAAATAGAGAAGTCGTAGAAAAGGCAATAGAAGATATGTTGAAAGCAGGCATAATAACCAGATCAAAATCAGAATGGTCATCTCCGGTGGTAATCGTAGCCAAATCTGATGGTTCGAACAGGTTCTGTTGTGACTACAGGGCGTTGAACAAAATTACTAAGAATGTAGCGTACCCATTGCCGGTGATTGATGATATTTTGGGATTACTTAATGGCTCCACATTTTTCACAACACTAGACGCCAGATCAGGATTTTGGTGTATACCTATGTCAAAGGATGCTCAAAATAAGAGTGCTTTCTGTACTCATATGGGTTCGTACGAATTCCTACGTATGCCATTCGGTTTGAAAAATGCACCGTCTCACTATATGTTCTTAATAAATGAAGTACTAGACGGTATGCAAAATTTTGCCCTAGCATATATAGATGACATATTAATATTTACGAAAGGAAATGTAGAGAATCATTTGAAACATATTAGACTAGTATTTGACAGATTAAGAAAGCATGACGTTAAATTAAAGCTTAGCAAGTGCCAGTTTTTAAAAACAGAAACAAAATATTTAGGCTATATAATAAATAGGGAAGGTAGTAAACCAGACCAGGACAAGATAAAAGTTATTAAAGAGTTACCTGCTCCAACTAATGTTAAGGAAGTACGTGCATTTATAGGAACGTGTGCGTATTATCGGAGGTTTGTACCAGCGTTTTCAAGGATAGCAATACCTATTACGAATTTAACGGGTAAATACGCTAGATTTAAGTGGGATGATGAGTGTCAAAAAGCGTTCGAACTTTTAAAGGATAGCTTAACAGTGGTACCATTATTAACACATCCAGACCTGAATAAACAGCTAATACTATACACAGATGCTTCAGACAACGCAATAGGAGCATGTTTGGTTCAACCATATGAAGGAGAAGAATCTGGAATACCAGGGGTTAAAAATGAAAGGCCAATTTACTTCTTATCTCACAAACTTAGCAAAACTCAACGCAAATGGCCGATTATTGAGAAAGAAGCTTATGCCATACACTTCGCTCTACAAAAACTAAATTACTACTTACATAATGCCAATTTCATTATTAGAACTGACCACATGCCATTAAAGTCGATATTAGAAGCACCAATACAGAATAGGAAAATACAAACGTGGGCATTGAATTTACAGGGGTATAATGCTAAGGTTGAATATGTTTCAGGGAAACATAATACATGCGCCGATCTTTTGTCTAGGATTCCATATACACAGTCATCAGGAAACACGGAAGATGAAGCTGAACCAGAGATAGACGATCGAAACTGGCAAGTAAATATATTAGATTCTGCCATAATAAATAGGGAAGAATTTGAAAGTTTACCATCGGATCAAGAGTCTGAACCTAGAACAGAAGACCCACATTTAGAACAGTTTGATATGAAAGTAGAACAAGAGTTAGACCCAAAAATAGTACAAATAAAAGAAAACTGAAAGAAACAGGGGAAAATAGTTTTAAAAGAAAGTTTGTAGAGTTACAAGAAGACAATCAATTATATTATATTAGTGAAAAAGGTGAAGGAGTAAGAAAATATATTCCAAAACATTTAGAACAAGAAGTCTTAAAGGCATATCACGATAATAATGGTCATTTTGGACGAGATAAGTTAGTGAAGGCTATTAGCAGTAAATACTACTGGCCGAATTTATTCAAAAGCGTATATGAATATGTTGAAGCATGTGAAAAGTGTAGGTTAAGAAACATGAAGATAATCAAATGTCCTTTACAAGATACCGATATTCCTCAATTTCCAATGCAGAAAGTAAGTTTGGATATTTCAGGTCCTCATCCAAAAACATTATCGGGAAATGTATACTTACTACATATAGTTGATTCATATAGTCTCTGGCCAGAAGTTTATCCAATTCCAGACAAGAGTGCTGATTCAGTTATAAATATGCTGTTACAAGAATTTATACCAAGGTTTGGGTGTCCACAAATAATACTTACAGACAATGGGAAAGAATTTGTAAATAGAAAGTTTGAAAAATTGGTAAAAGATTGGAATATAAAACACATTAGGACTTCATATTACAGACCAACTTCTAATGCTAAAAATGAGAGACAACATAGAACACTATACAATATTCTAGCGAAAAATGTAGAAGAACATGATATGGATTGGGATCTTTATTTGGGGATAGCATTAGCGGCGATACGTACACACGAAAATGAAGGAACAGGTTTCTCACCATTTTACTTAGTACATGGGAGAGAACCAATATTACCAATTGATAATTTATTAAAGCCTAGGAGAAAATATCTGGGGGAAGATTTTCAGGAAACAAGGTTGCAAGAGATGCACAAAGCACATGTACGTTTAAGAAATAATATAATTAAGGCTAGAGAAAGACAGAAGAAATACGCAAATAAAAATGCACACTTACAAGAGTTTAACATAGGTGATAGGGTGTATTACAAAAAACATAGAAAAAACTCTAAGTTTGATGCTCATTGGGTCCCGGGATATTATATTTTAGAAAAAAAGGGCCCAGTGTCATATACTATTAAGAATCAAATTTCAGGGCATGTTGCACGTTCACATGTAGAGCACTTAAGGCGGGATAATGAGGAAAGGGATGCAGAGAATAGTAATAATAATTATTGTTCCGATGAAATATTGTCAGGTGGACAGATTGTCAGACAATCGGTATATCCTATACCTATAGAGAATGGGAAACAAGTGACAACAGCATCTACTACAGCTGAACAAGAAGAAACGTTACCAAAAACAGTCATGACAGAGGAAAATAACATGTATGACGATTATATTAGCGAAGAATCAGTCAAGGAAAAAATAGAACCTCCATTTATGAATACAAGACAGGCAGTAAAAAGAAAGTTGGATAGACAGAAAGAAAAAGAAATTAAGAGGCAAAGGAAACTTAGAGTGAATTCTTCAAGTGGTGAAGATATGCCACTATTTGAAAATTTGTTGAGACGGCAAGACAGGAATATTAGATTGGATTCAGAAAGGAAGAAATTAGCGGTTGCTAGTAATGGTTATACAGATGGGGAACAAGAGATGGATGAAAAGTCAGAAACTGATGAAGAAGCTGATATGAAAGATGTTAGCTCTCCTCGGGAGGATAGCGACATTGATGTAGATATTGCACTTATCGAAAAAAATTTGAAGTTATTAAGAAAATGGAGAAGAGGTAGATAAATAGCGTGGTGGAATATTCTGCAGATGGCAGATAGAAGAAGAAGTTAGACACGATATTTTTGTGTTTACAAAGAAGGTAGTTGGTAAATAACTTAAGCAAGAGTTGTTGGGAGGAATACACATAAGACTTATTGGTATATGTTTTATGATCAGGTTGGTTTTTAAGTTAAGTTTATTTTTATAAAGTTTTGAGAATGTATGGGAAGAGAAAGGTGATTGCTTCTTACTTTTTCCTTACTTTTATTATTTTTAGGTGCGCACCTACCAAATCTAACTACCCACTCTAACTAATTTTTTCTGTCTATCCTAGAATAGTGAGAATGTGAGAATGTGAATAAGGGAGAATTAAAGGATAAGGGGAATATCTTCAATTTTGTCAATCATAATTTAGATGGTTAAATTTTAAAAGCGGTTCGCTTAGGGAGAGTTTTGTAGGGAGTTTTCTAGAGAATTGTATAGAGAGTTTTGTAGCGAGTTTTCTGGAGAACTTTATGGAGAGTTTTGTAGCGAGTTTTCTGGAGAACTTTATGGAGAGTTTTGTAGCGAGTTTTCTGGAGAACTTCATAACGACTTTTGTAGAGAGTTTCGGTATTCTTGTCTCTGGTTAGCAATTGGCTATGATGAGATAGGAGAATGAGAATTGAGTTAAGAATTATATGGAATTGTTGTTATTATATAGAGATGTAGAGTTAAGGGGTTAAGAGTTGGGGTTGAGATTTTTTCAAGGAAAAATTCTCCTTGAAGAAGGGGAGGTATTGTAACAGTAAAGGGAGTAGCTTAGGAGTAAAGAGTTAAGGAATGCTGCGCATTCCTTGACTAGGGGGAAAACCATAGCTAGTGAACGTGTGTGCACGAATGAAGAAGTGTATCTAGGCGGGCACACACGTCACTTGGGGGTCAGCTAGCAGGCAAGAAGGTAAACATCGGAGTGTAAGCATACTATCATTATGCTGTAGTGGAACGATTCGACAAATAAAGAATGTTATAACACAACGGAGACTTATGTCCTATACGTCACGTGCCTTCTAACCTGTGTGTAACATCTCTACACTGTAATATAAGGCCTATTTTGGCTCGAAATGTTCTTTGACAATGTGGGCAAAGAATGCTTGACGTCTCTGGAGGAGGATTTCCTGCAGTGGTTTTTCTGTCCTGCCTTTTCTTCACAGCTCTTGCAGTCCTGGTTGCCTCACATATGACTGCACATTTGCGTAATGATGCACGCCACGAATTTCGGTCTCTGGCTGCAGCCTCCCAGGTGTCATGATGAATTCCAAAAGCATTCAGTGAAATTTTCAGAGTGTCTTTAAAACGTTTCCTCTGGCCACCTTGGGAGCGTTTACCACAACGCAGTTCGCTGTAGAAAATTCGTTTAGGGAGCCTGTGATCTGGCATGCGAGTCAAGTGACCAGCCCAGCGAATCTGATTCTTCATCAGTAGAGTGTGGATACTGGGCATGGATGCTCTTTCTAGGACTTCAGTGTCTGGAATCTTGTCTTGCCATTTAATCTTCAGTAGCTTCCTTAGGCAGACTGTGTGGAAGTGGTTTAATTTCCTAGCGTGTCGCTGATAAACAGTCCAGGTTTCACAAGCATATAGCAGTGTGGATAATACAACTGCTTTGTAGACTTTTAGCTTTGTTTGCAGGCTTATTCCAGTTCTGTCCCATACATTCTTGTACAGTCTGCCAAAGGCTGCACTGGCCTTGGAGATTCTTGCATTCACTTCGTCATCGATTGTGGCAGCTTGTGACACGGTGCTGCCAAGATAGGTGAATTTGTCCACAACACTTAGTCTATGATCATTCACTTTGATATTCGGCACAGTGTGATTATTCCCTGGAGCTGGCTGGTACATAACTACAGTCTTCTCCAAGTTGATATTGAGCCCAAAGTTGGCACAGGCATGTGAGAAAGCTGAAACATTATGTTGCATGTCCGCCTCTGAGTTGGCGTATAGAGCGCAATCATCAGCAAACAGGAGCTCTCTGACGGTGCCGCTGTTAATTTTGGTTTTAGCTTTCAGCCTTCTGAGATTGAATAACTTTCCATCCATACGGTAGTTGATGTCTATTCCAATGTCGTCGTTCTCGAAGGCATTCATCAACATGGCTGAAAACATGAGGCTGAACAGTGTTGGTGCCAGGACACATCCTTGCTTCACTCCATTGGTGACAGGAAAGGGTTCAGACAGTTCACCATTTTCCTGTACTCTTGCCTGCATGCCGTCATGAAATAGCCGCACTATTTGGACAAACTTTCGTGGACAGCCATATTTTGCCATAATCTTCCACAGTCCTTCTCTGCTGACTGTATCAAAAGCCTTGGTAAGGTCAATGAAAGTGGAGAACATTTCGCAGTTCTGTTCCTGACATTTCTCTTGCAGCTGCCTTGCAGCGAAAATCATGTCAACAGTTCCACGTTCTTTTCTGAAGCCACATTGACTCTCAGGAAGAAGACCTTGATCGAGATGGGCTGTGAGGCGATTGAGAAGAATTCTGGCGAGTATCTTCCCTGCAATTGAAAGCAAGGAGATGCCTCGGTGGTTGTCACAGGATTGGCAGTTTCCTTTACGTTTGTAAAGGTGGACTATTGACGCGTCCTTAAAATCTTGTGGCATGGTCTCGTTCATCCATATGTTTGTGAAGACTTGGTGAAGCTGCTCTGTTAGGACCGGCCCACCTGCCTTGTATATCTCTGCTGGGATGGAGTCAGGACCAGGTGCCTTGCCGCTGGAGAGTTGCTGGATGGCTTTGTTTATTTCCACTATGGTTGGCAGGTCATCAAGTGTCTCATTGGTGGGAACTTGAGGAAGGCAGTTGATGGTTTCATCATCGAAGAAGGAAGTTGCATTTAAGATTTTGCTGAAATGCTCTGCCCAGCGTTGGAGGATTTCTTTCTTATCGGTGACCAATGTTCCCCCGTCTGCACTGAGGAGGGGAACTATGCCTGGTGATGAAGGACCATAGACCGCTTTCAGTGAGTCGTAGAAGTTTTTCATATCATGTCTGTCAGCAAAGCCCTGAATTTCATCAGCTTTGCTGCTCAGCCAGGAGTCCCGCATGTGCCGAAGTTTCTGCTGCACTACTCTCTGAATGTTCTTGAAAGCATCTTTTTTTGATGTTGACTTTGGGTCATTCAAATGTGCCTTGAGGAGAAGATGTTTCTCGGCCAGCAATTGGTTGATGTCTTCGGAATTTTCATCAAACCAGTCTTTATGCTTTCGGGGGCTGGACCCAGGATTTCCATAGCAGTGTTGTAAATTGTGTCCTTTAGGGCTCTCCATTCTGTTTCTGTATCCTGTTTAGCTTCAGCATTGGGCTTGAGGCGGTCTTCCAGCATATTTTCAAACGACTGCTGCATTTTCTTGCTGTTTAGGCGGGTGACATTTAGCTTTGTTTGCATTTTCGCCCCTTGAGGACGCCGTGGTGGCCTGATGTGGATGTTCATTTTCGAGACAATGAGACGATGGTCTGTCCAACATTCGGCACCACACATGGATTTTGTCACTCGAACGTCTTGTCTGTCACTCCTCCTGACGATGACATAGTCAATGAGGTGCCAGTGTTTCGAGCGAGGGTGCATCCACGATGTCCTATTTCTCATGGGGAGACGGAAAATTGTGTTCGTAATCAGGAGATCATGTTCGGCACATGTCTGAAGGAGGCGGAGTCCATTGCTGTTACAATTTCCGACTCCATGCTTTCCAATAATGCCACTCCAAGAGGTGGTTCCGTGCCTACTCTGGCATTGAAATCCCCAAGGAGTATAAGTTTGTCTCCTTTAGGAACAGATGTTAATACATTGTGCAGGTCCTCATAGAACTTGTTCTTGACATCATCTTCGTTGGTCATAGTTGGTGCGTAGACACTCACAATGGTTGCGTGCTTCCTTCCATTCAGCAGAGGCAACTTCATGGTCATGAGCCTGTCGTTTATAGCCTTTGGAAATCCAGCTAATTTGCCGACCATGGCCGACTTAATGGCAAATCCCACACCGGATTGGCGTCTTTCCTCGCTTTTCCTTCCACTCCAGAAAAATGTGTAGCCGGCACCAATTTCACAGATTTGGCCTTCTTCTGCAAGTCGTGTCTCGCTCAAGGCTGCAATGTCGATGTTGTACCTGCCCAGCTCTCTCCCAATCAGTGCTGTTCGTCTCTCTGGACCCGACGCGCCGTCTCTGTCAAGTAGGGTGCGTACATCCGAAGTTCCAATTGTTAAGGGAATATGGTTTACTCTTTTAGCTTTGCTTGTTTTATCTTTCTTTGTATGTCGACCGCAGTTAGGGTACCCACCAACCGCGGCTAGCTGGTTAGGTAGTGATGAAGCAGACAATGTTTAGGGCACCTTTTCTAGCCCCTTCCTCATGCTATGGAGGTGAGCAGTGTGTTCCTATAGAGGGCTGCTCAGTCGCTCAGGGGGCTGCCGAATCCCACTGCTGCTCCGGTCAGTAGAAGACGACCATATGGCCTGAGCCGCCTGTGTGCAGGTCTGCGACTACGGCTGCCAGCGTACCCACGCCTGCCGCTTTGCCGCTCGCCCATCGCCACAGGGCTTGAATGTGATATGTGACGTTGGATGAAGAATGACTTGCGCGATGACTTGGATTAAAGTGAGGAAGAGTTGCGCAATTCGTCGACCTCACTCTCTCGCCTGAGTCCATCTGAGTCCAGTGGCAAGACAAGTCGAGACGATTGGAGATGAATACAGGTGCAGTGGATGACCAGGGCGCTCTACGTGCCTTGCCGTGCTCATTATGTTCCACAACGCTTTGCAGGTAAACGCCGTCTTGCCCGTTGAATCAAAATATATATATATATATATATATATATATATATATATATATATATATATATATATATATATATATATATATATATATATCCCCATCCATTCATCATGTGCCATGCCGATAAGTGTGGGCGGTCATGTTTTGCCATCTCACTTGATCACCAGAGTCGGGGATCAGCTCCGTGTTCCTGTCTCGACCATGCCACATAGCCAAGCCATCCAGGTATTTACTTCTCGGTCTTCCCCTTGGTCTCTTCTATTCGATCTTGCCAGCTGTCACCAAGTTCTCCAAGTCATTTCTTCTCATAACATGCCCCAAAAATTTTGACTGTCTACGTCTAATGACTCTAATCGGTTTAAGATCTTCATTTGTTTCTTGAAGGACTTGTTCGTTGGTTTTTCTGTCTGTCTATGGTATTCTTTGCATTTTTCTCAGAAACCACATTTACACAGCCATCAGATGTTTTTTTTTAGCTTTCTGCTCATTGTCCACGCTTCACATCCATTATATATATAAAACTTTCACAGTAACCCACAGAATTATACTAGCAGAAACCTGGATTAGTCCTAGTGTCTGGACACTGTAACATATATACATTTATTATAGTTAGCACATATCTTGTATTTCCCATGATTATCATTTTCTAGGAACAATAGCCCGGTCTCCATGGCCTAAAGGCTTGTGAATACGATTCGTGAGCCGCTTACCATGCGGTCGAAGCGTGGCGGCGACCAATTTGGCAGCAGACCATGTCTTAACATGTTGGTATGGGAGCAGGTCGTTCAGAAAGCAATGGCAAACTACAGAACGTGAAACTTGCCAAGACATCAACAACAGCAGAAAATGCTGGTGTTGACAGTGATGTCCTGTAAATAGGATATGCAAAAAATAAAAAACAAAGAACAATAGACACATCTATATTGTTTAATCTGAATCCTGATCATTATTTATTGTTTGTTATGTATGTATATCTTTCTACACGAGACGGACCAGCACAAAAACTAGAAGCACTGTGGGTGTGAATGACTGCTTCTCATATCAGGTGTTATTATGTAGTGATGTGCTAATTTTAGTTTCTCCAGTTAGCTGTTCATGTGTTGTAGATTGCCTTGAAGTATCAAGAAAGTTCAGCTGTTCATGTGTTGTAGATTGCCTTGAAGAGTCAAGAAAGTTCAGCTGTTCATGTGTTGTAGATTGCCTTGAAGTATCAAGAAAGTTCAGCTGTTCATGTGTTGTAGATTGCCTTGAAGCATCAAGAAAGTTCAGCTGTTCATGTGTTGTAGATTGCCTTGAAGTATCAAGAAAGTTCAGCTGTTCATGTGTTGTAGATTGCCTTGAAGAGTCAAGAAAGTTCAGCTGTTCATGTGTTGTAGATTGCCTTGAAGTAACAAGAAAGTTCAGCTGTTCATGTGTTGTAGATTGCCTTGAAGAGTCAAGAAAGTTCAGCTGTTCATGTGTTGTAGATTGCCTTGAAGTATCAAGAAAGTACAGCTGTTCATGTGTTGCTGATTGCCTTGAAGTATCAAGAAAGTTCAGCTGTTCATGTGTTGTAGATTGCCTTGAAGTATCAAGAAAGTACAGCTGTTCATGTGTTGCTGATTGCCTTGAAGTATCAAGAAAGTTCAGCTGTTCATGTGTTGCTGATTGCCTTGAAGTATCAAGAAAGTTCAGCTGTTCATGTGTTGTAGATTGCCTTGAAGTATCAAAAAGTTCAGCTGTTCATGTGTTGTAGATTGCCTTGAAGTATCAAGAAAGTTCAGCTGTTCATGTGTTGCTGATTGCCTTGAAGTATCAAGAAAGTTCAGGTGTTCATGTATTGTAGATTGCCTTGAAGTATCAAGAAAGTTCAGCTGTTCATGTGTTGTAGATTGTCTTTAAGTATCAAGAAAGTTCAGCTGTTCATGTGTTGTAGATTGCCTTGAAGTATCAAGAAAGTTCAGCTGTTCATGTGTTGTAGATTGCCTTGAAGTATCAAGAAAGTTTCAGCTGTTCATGTGTTGTAGATTGCCTTGAAGTATCAAGAAAGTTCATCTGTTCATGTGTTGTAGATTGCCTTGAAGTATCAAGAAAGTTCAGCTGTTCATGTGTTGTAGATTGCCTTGAAGTATCAAGAAAGTTCAGCTGTTCATGTGTTGTAGATTGCCTTGAAGTATCAAGAAAGTTCAGCTGTTCATGTGTTGTAGATTGCCTTGAAGTATCAAGAAAGTTCAGCTGTTCATGTGTTGTAGATTGCCTTGAAGTATCAAGAAAGTTCAGCTGTTCATGTGTTGTAAATTGCCTTGAAGTATCAAGAAAGTTCAGCTGTTCATGTGTTGTACATTGCCTTGAAGTATCAAGAAAGTTCAGCTGTTCATGTGTTGTAGATTGCCTTGAAGTATCAAGAAAGTTCAGCTCAGTGATGTTGATTTGCACTCATAAAAGAGTAAAGAGAATAATTAATTAGAAGAAACACTGTACCACAAAAACATTGACAGTTGTAAGTACATCCATGGTTGAAGACAAGTTTCAGAGAAATACTGTCATTTGAAGCTGACAAGTTCAGATTCCAGGTTGCTTCAGGGGTTTCCTTCTTGTCTGATGCCTTGAAGGATGTCTTTCAAATTTCTTGTTTCAAATAATTTATTTAATAAAATTACTACACATAAACAACATATTTACCATGTTGGAATTGTTCCCCTGTTGTTTCTTTATTGACAAAACAATACAACACCCAGGACAAATAAATATATACCCCTTTTCACAGTTAGAAATATAAGTTGCGTGTGTGAAGTCCATAGTGCATATGTTTGCTCTATACTCACACATATTCTTTCCATTGTGATCTGATAGCAGATTGCTGAAGTTCATTGTTACATAATTTTACGTGTGAGCATTGAAGAGAGGGTAGGTTTTCATTCAATGCATCTCATGTCGATGGTGACATAATGTTTAGTGCTCATAGGAAGCAGCTGGCAGAGTGTAGGAACCTAAGTAATGGGTGAGGAAATCGTGCCGTTGCATAATTAACCTTCCAACAGTGAAAGACTTGGACACTGACATGTGACACTGACAAGATGGATGTCACGTTAAGACAAAGACGAACAAGACAAAGACACCGTGAAATATAAACCCTCTCACATCACATGGAAACACCCACAAAATGGGAGGACATATAATCTATCTCTAGAATAATACAGGAATCATCCATTGGATATTTATCCACCCCCACAACGCTCATCCTAACTTTTAAAGTAGGGGGTTAAACCTCAGTTCAACAATCTTCTTCTTGTGGCAAGCAAACACTGCACGATTTAATTGAACATAAAATTGATCATTTAGTCATCCCCACAAATAGGCCTTGCTGACATGACATGCAGGTCTGGCAAGCTATCTGAAGATATGGGGTGTCCACCTCTTTTCCCTCATGTGATTGCACTAATAGAAAAACATAACACCAACTCCCCTGCATATTCATGAGAAAGATTATATAATAATTCACACACTATGTAAAACTATAACATGTATGAATCAGAAAATGCACCCTTAAGTACAAAATAGTTCACTAAATGTCTTTTAAAGACAGTTCTCTAACCTAGAGAATATTGGTTCAAATATGAAGATATAGTGAACAGTTTTTCTGCATTGTAAATGCAGATGATGGTAAGATATTCTTCACCAAATATAGATTAGCAATCATAGCAGGATTAAAAAAGGTAAGCATAGGAAAATTTAGTAGTGGCATAGACACGTTCTAAGGTAATACAGGTATTAACATTCAAAATGCAATAAGTAATCTTACCCTAAGCACCAAAAGGCACAGATGGGCGAAAACCACTCCCTTACTAGTTCTACATATGACTTGGTAGGTGTTTAAAACTCAAGTGACAATTTATTGTCTGGCCAGGTCTAATTAGCCCGCTAAAACCAATCTATTTCGAGCTACTGCTGTACATTCCAATTGTGTTTTTCTGTTCCACATTCCTCTCATTCTCAGGCATTCTCAAACGAACACTATATTTCTTGGAAACTGGGGGAATGGAAAAATATGTCACAAGCAGTCAGGCTGAAAATCATCTGATTGCTGCAGAAATTTGGTTTCTGAGGAAAATGCAAAGAATATCATGGACAGACAGAAAAAACAAATGACCAAGTACTATAGGAGGCAAATTAAAATCGTAAACTGATTAGAGAAATTAGACGTACACAGTCCAAATTTTTTGGACATGTTATGAGAAGAAATGGATTGGAGAACTTAGTGACAACTGGCAAGATCGAAGGGAACAGACCAAGAGGAAGCCGAGAGGAAAATACCTGGATGGCTTGGCCACATGGCAGGACGAGACAGGAACACTAAGCTGATCCACGACTCTGGTGATCGAGTGAAATGGCGAGTCATGACCGCCCACGCTTTCCAGCATGGCACATGATTGATTGATTGATGGTATTTATATATGGACAAATATGTCATTTGTGTATTAATTATTGAGTGACATTGCGATGCCCATGGAGCATATATTTTTCTTTCTTGAATTCAATACCATTGGCACCTTGCCGTCTTGACAGACGATAGTTTGTGCTTCAAAAAGGCATAATAACTTTTACCTATGGCGGTAGCGAATGTGACTGGTAATGCCAATTCGTGCTGTAAATGTTCGCTCACAGTGGGTGCATGTGAACACGTGGTTATTTCCACCATCATGCATCATCCTACGTCTCACACGCTCGGTGTTTGACTTATCTGCAATAATTTTCTCCTTTGTCTTTATTCCATTTCCGATGTTTGCCCTCCATGCAACACGTTCAGCGGCGACTTGCTCCCAATATGCATTATCAATGCCTGTATCAATCACGTAATTCACCAAAAAAGATGTCATTTGGTATTCTACCATCATCCATCCTCCTAAGATGTCCTATCCATCTAAGTCTACGAAGACTGACCATGCAACACACCGTCACACAACCCAATCTATCCAATACTTCAGTATTTGTGATTTTGTCTTGCCACTAAATACCAAGTATTCTCTCTCTCTCTCTCTCTCTCTCTCTCTCTCTCTCTCTCTCTCTCTCTCTCTCTCTCTCTCTCTCTCTCTGCTGAGAACAAACTGAAGTATCTGGGGATCACATTTGACAGGAGCCTATCCTTTAAAGACCATGTGGAGATGGTTGTGACAAGATCTCAAAAGGGACTCAGTGTACTTAAAACTATGGCTGAAATGGACACGGAGCAGAGACTGCTTTTCACACTATACCAGCACTTGATCCTCTCAGTAATGGATTAGGACTGCTCACTGTCTCAGAGAGTCAGCTGGTGTAGTTAGAGCGCATACAGAACGAAGCTATGCGGGTCATTCTGAGATGCACCAGAGACACCCCAGTAGTGTGTATGCGTTACATCCTTGGTCTGCCGACTGTTGCTGGTAGGCTCAAGGTGATGCAGGCGAAGGCATACCTCAGAGTAGCTGCAGACACAAATCACCCACTGCATGAGGCGCTGGATGCAGTTCAGGGTCAGCGACTGATAAGAGGGAAATCATGGATGGCTCAGGCGGAGGATACGATCAGACAGTTGTGCCCCTTGGAGAACATTAGGTGTGGAGAGGAGTGGGTCAGAGTGCCAGCGGAGCAGTCAGGCTTGTGCAGAGTTATAATCACATTAAGCAGGGAGTGGCCAGCAGGGGCCACGGAAGTGGAAATCCAGCAACTAATTCAGGACAATGCTCACTCGGGTGATGTGATTATCTACACAGATGGGACGCAGAGGTGATTCCAAGGCACCAGGGCCGGGTTATATACTGGCCAAGACCTATTGACGCGTCCTCGTCGAGCGTCCTGGGCAACAGGTCCCTTCGGGGTCCTGGCTAAAGTCAGTAGGATCGCCGATTCCTCCGAAGTCGGAGAGTGTCTGCCTGTACGGCGAGGAACCACCAGTCTGCACACCAGTAAGCCAGACATGGGACAACGGATACTCACGCAAAACTCAGGTCCTGTATGACATCACACTGATGTTGGACAACATGATGCCTTCATCCGACATACAGGACTTCGCGTTGGAGCTCAAGCAAGCAAGCATCTACACAGATGGTTCGGTGTCAAGAGGTGAGAGAGGTGGTGGGGGTTCATAGCCAAAACTAATGGTCGAAGTTTGGTGCAGGAGAGCCTGTCATATGATATCACAACATCCAGCTTAAGAATGGAGGTGGAGGCAGTCACTGCGGCTCTCCGCTGGATGGAGAATACGACACACACACACCGTGATTGTAACTGACTCGGAAAGCATGCTGACGAGGGTGAGGACGGGCAGGCTTCGTGCGGAGTGGCTTGCTCGCTTCGGAGGTCACAGGTGACAAGCATCGCCTGGATTTTTTTTCTCCGGGGCATGCCGGTGTGCTGGGAAATGAACAGGACGGACAGATTGGCTGGCTCTGCAGAACTTGGTGGAGTATTGATACATGACAAGGCAGACGTGGTTGCGGCCTTGTGGGAGCACGTGTACACCTCGGAGGAGCAAATGGATTACCATGGTCTGGCAAGAATTAGATAGCGAGGAGTGACGAGGGGATCTGGCCGACGCTCAACGCTCAGAGGAAAGGCGAGACGGAACATATAATCAGATTGCTACTGGTACTATTCGTGTTGGAACTCTTCGCTGACTGCTGAGGATGGGACGGAGCGCTTATGGGAATGCCCCGATTGCTGTGATGTCGATTCCTAAATCAATCATTCAATCAATCAACCAAATATTCTTCGCAGACACGGCATATGAAAGCTGTTTAAACAGTTCTCTTGGTGTGAGTAAGTTGTCCAGGTTTCACTGCTATAAAGAAGAGTACTAAGGACACAGGCTTGGTAGACGAGGACTTTTGTTTTGGCAATAAGCTTCCTGTTCTCCCAGACTCTTTCTTAACCTGTTCATTGTTGTTGCTGCCTTACCAATCCTGATGTTGATTTCCTGATCGAGGGATAATTTGCTATTTACCTCTGATCCTAGATTGTGTTAGTTACTTTCATCAGTTTCAAAAGTGTATTACTCTGTTCACCTATAGGTGATAGTGTTGTCAGCATTTGACAACACATTCCAGAGAGCAGATGGCGGGGTTACAATTCGCCTGCACTCTTATCATAATGATCTTTAGTTTTCTCAAGCAATGCCTTACCTGTGCTCTCTTGGCCCTCTATTAGAAAACCTGACTTATTCCTAGTGGAATCTGATAGTCTATATCGGGTTAATCACTAGTGGGTCTTAAGAGCCAATTTCTGGTTTTCATTTAGTAGTAGGCCATTAGAACTTGAGGATAAATATATCACCGTTCTAGTTTTTCATACCACACTCCCATCAGATGTTATGACTGTTCCGAAATAATTGTACCGATTCACTTGTTTAAGAATATTTCCATTTACTTGTATATTACATTTTGGTATTTCCTTCCATAATCTGTGTCTTCATACTATTCAGTTCTAACCCTAATTGTTCAGTGTATGCAATAACCGCATCTAAAAACAGAAGGGGAAGAGAATTACAGAGATGAACAATATTGGGAGGGCATGACGGCGGCTGCAGACATCAACAAAAGACAGGACAACTTGGCGTGGTTTGATCCAGGCTTTATGTCCCAGTGGGGATAGATAAAAGTCAGAAGGGGAAGGGGTCAGTAAGTAAAGGGCCCTATGACAGGCTTTAAGACCCACTGGGCATTTAGTGCTAGAACCGTATTTTTATGGACCAGTCAGGGGGACCCATACTTCAAGAGCTGAATATTGAAGAAGGTTGGCTACTAAAGCCCAGGTCAAAGCCGGAAAAGGTTGTGATCAGGATAGAAGGCGATGGGACGTGAGCAAAGACGGTTGTGTTTTGAAGAGTTGTGAAAGTGTTTCAGTGTTCGAAAGTATTCAAAGGAATGGGAAACATCTGAGATGCAGTTGAGTGAAGATTGTTTCTATTGTGAACGACGGCAATGCACCGAAGCTGTCGCTTGATGAACACAAACGTGATGGCTAGACAGCTGGCCCTGGTGTGACAACACTTCAACAAGAATGGCAGGCGGATGGATGCACGCCGTGACCAGAGCTGGTGGTTACCAGTATGTGTGAGTAGTGCTGGGTAGTAATGTGTGAACTGTTAAACCATTGAATAGATAGAATGTATTCTCGTTAGACAGATCAGATGTAGCAATGATAGTCGTCTCACGATTAGATGAGCAAGACATTGTACATTGGTGGCAGACGGTGTGCCAGTCATAGGCAGAACGCTAGACGGTAGGAGCCGGCGGTCTATGCCATCCCGTGTAGTACTGTAAAACAATAAAGATGCTTGTACCGTTTAAGGACGCGACTGACTTTTCTGTTGTGTGCATCCGAGATCTGAGAGTGATAAAGGTTTTGTACGAGCCCATGATAAACATTAAACCTAGACAAACACCAAGATGTCGGACATTGGGCATTGCTGTAGACACGTGGCCCAATTGTGTCTGAAGTAGTCATCCAACATACAGACACGAAGTCCGGCACTTGGCAGTAGCACATGGGCTGTTTTCTCCCTATCTCTCCCCTGCCTATATGCAAGAATATCATCTGCAAATGTTAGTATCCTTCCAACCCCTGGTGCTTCTAGGTTTGCTATTTTGCTCGTATACACATTAAAGAGCACCGGTGAGACTGCAGATCCCTGTGGCAGTCCCGGGGTTAACATATGTGGCTCTGAGGTCCATGCGCCCAGACGGAGATCAACCCGACTAGAGTGCAGGACGGCCGCTATCCAATTCACCAACCAGGGATTGACCCCCTTTCTCCATCAGTGCGGTCATGAAAATATCATATCGAACTCTATTGTACGCATCCTAGAGATCAAGCGCTACCGCCATCGTTTCTTGTCTCCTCGGGAATCCCTCATAAACGTCAAAGGCAAAAGTGGCTGCATTTGACCAGGTATCTTTTCCTGGCCTGTAGGTCCCCAGACCTCTTGGAAGAAGCTTCCCCCTTTCCAAAACTCTTGCAGCTTGACAGCGACTATCTTCTCTAAAACCTTCCCAAATGTATTTTGAAGGGTGATGATCCTAAAGCCGCTAAGCTTTGACTGATCCTTGAATGGTTTTGGGAGAGGGATGAGATAACTGTGTACCCAATCCTGCGGTACTGATGCTGTCCTAATGCTCTGGTTAAAGCATTCGGTCATCTCCTTCAGGTCTACATAGCTCAAAGCCTTCATGTGGCCATACCTGACCCCATCAAGCCCTAGTGCCGTGTCTTGTGCCTTTTTCAAAATATGTTTAACATCTTCAACCCGTATGATGTCTTCATAAGGCATATTCTTTATGGTGCCAGATAACTCCTTTCTAACTGCATCCCTGGTGTCCACATCATCATGATTGGTCTGCTCTAAAAAATCTGTGGAGAAACGCCTCCCATTTCTCTTTGTCTGTTGTCACGCGCACACCGTCCTCTCTATAAATTGTTCCCACTGTCATAGGCCGATCTTTTCTTTGTATTTGTCTGTGCAGTTTCCAGAATTTTCGCAGTGTTTTATCACCCCCACTCTCATTCATGAAACATTCCCATTTTGCCTTTTTGGCCTCTGCAGCACAGCGCTTGAAAACCTCCACCTTGCCTTTCTTGACATTTTCCGCCGTGTCCATTTCCTCTCGTGAGCTTCTGGGTGTCTGTCGCACTTTCCTTAGCTGCTTCACTGCAGCTCTCTTTGCTTTCCAAGCCTGGTCTACTTCTGGGGTCCACCATGGGGACTGCACAAAAGGATTTTTAACAGCCCTGTTGCATGCCCCCTGTCTGAGGCGTCCAAGAAGGCTGTCGGTCCACTCATACCAGGAAGGCTCTTGCGCGCTCTCCTCAGCCTTAACTTTCCTGGATTTAGAGATCAGGACTGAGCATGGCATGTGATCACTCCCATGGTCATTCAAAACAGTCCACTTTACATCAAGGACTGATGACTGGGAGACAAGTGCCAAGTCAATAGCTGTATCCGCATCGCCAGGCCTCATTGCCAATCTAGTCGGCCTACCATCATTTATGCAGACCACATCGGAGTCCACCATGGCATCCACAAGGGCAATTCCCTGTCGGTTATCTCCACTGCTGTCCCAATCTCTGCTCCTCGTATTGAAGTCTCCACATATGAGAAGCCTATCACCTGGTAATTCCTCCAATTCCATAAGCCAGTCCCAGTGTTCCTTTCTGACAAAACAGTCCACTGTGGCATATACATTTATGATGTTCCAACTTAAGCCCCCAATCTCCATTTGTATACCCTGGACCTCTCCTGCACTGTGATTCCACTGGCTCAAGTCAAGTACCACATGCTTCACTCCTTCCTTCACCAGCAGACCTTGCCCACGTCTCATCTGCCCAGTAGGCTTTATATAACTGGCGTACCCATGGCAATGGTATTTGCCTTTATTTAGCTCCTGGAGCATGAGGACATCAAAATCATATATTAGCCTCTCCAATACAGGACCTCACTGTCTGGCACTACGACAGTTCCAATATCCCACTCTTATATGGGTGAGACCTAGTCTCTCCATGTTTCGTCTTGTTCTCCTGGCGCCTGCCCTCCTATTTCTATGCCTTCTTCTCACACCATTTCCTCGTCTTCTCCTCCTCACGCTCTCTTCGCTAGCCCCTGAAGAATGTGTCAAGGGCAGAGCGCGTGCTCCGTAGCTCCGACGACGATTCCCTTGTTTAAATAATACCATATACACAAAGTTTGGATATTGCAGGAAATGAGCGGTCAGGCTAGTAGAGCCTGCCTTTTAGGGAAGGGGCAAGGGATGTCCCTCAAGAGTCCATACGCCTGACGCCGCCCCGCCCGCATACTAGACGTTCCACATTCACGACCAGCTCACCCGTGGCCATTCAGTCCTCGGCACGTCGGTCCACCTTCAACTTGGGGGTTTATAATCGGAGTTTTCCATCTCCTAGATTGGCTGTACTGGAGAGTTTTGGTCAGAGACCATAACTTTATGAAGGGAAAATCCCAACTGCACCTCCACGCGGTAGAGGATGGAAACACACTACGGTGTGGCTAACACAGCTCTGGGGACCGAGTATCCACCGGAATAAGTGGACAACTCTGCAGCTGAGCAGAGCAGGGCACTCACTTGTCCTTGCAGTCGGAAATGGCTGTCAAAAGCAGAGGTAAAAAGACCACCATGTGAATGTGGAAGGCAAGGGGAAACCACCACATTATCTTCTCAAGACTTCATGGCAAAACATAAATCAAAGTTAGTGAACGACGTTAATGGCTGTCTTAGGGCATCCTCGTCCGGTAGGGACAGTCATGAGCCACAGGTGACACCAGACCGTCATCCAGCTACTGATGGCAAAATCTTAACTAAAATAAATAAATTTAGAGTAGGAACATGGCATGTTAGGACATTAAATGAGCTAGGAAAGTTGACCAATGTTCTAAGAGAGATGGATAGCATGAAAATGAATATACTAGGCGTTCGTGAGATGAGATGGAAGGGATCGGGCAAAATTATAGCTGACAATCACACAATAATTTATTCTGGAGGGGAGACACATGAGAAAGGGGTAGGAATAATATTAGATGAAAAAACAGCCAAGTCAATTAATGGATACTGGTGTATTTCAGATAGAGTTATTATGGTAAAAATCAAAGGCAAACCAATAGACATAAATATTATACAAGTATATGCGCCAACAGCAAGCAGTAGTGATGAAGAAATACAACACTTTTACGACGAAATAGAAATGGCGATGGCTCAAATTGGATCACAAGAAATAAAGATAATACTTGGTGATTTTAATGCAAAAGTAGGAAAGGGAAAAATGGAGGATGTAGTGGGGAATTATGGTTTAGGTACAAGAAATGAAAGAGGGGAAAAGCTAATAGAATGGGCAAATATCAATGATATGATAATTGGAAACACATGGTTTAAACACCATAAAAGACGACTGTACACATGGATAAGCCCTGATAAGAAAATACGCAACCAAATTGACTACATACTAATTAATAAAAGATTTAGAAATGCTTTAATTAATGTAAAGACAATGCCTGGTGCTGACTGTAATAGTGATCATGTACCACTATGTGGACAAATAAAAGTAAGATTAAAAAGAGGGAAAAAAATGGTTAAGAACATGAGACTTAATAAAGAGGTTCTAAAAATAGATAAAGAAATGCAAGAACAATACAGAGTGACTGTGAAAAATAGGTACAATGCAATAACTAAAATACAGAGTATAGATGAACAATGGGAAATGTTAAGGGACTCCATTCATCAAACTAGCAAAGAAGTATTACCAGAGAGAGGCAAAATAGCTAAGAAAAAATGGATGAATGAAGATATCTTAAACCTGATGGACAAAAGAAAACAGTATAAAAATGACAAACAAGAATACGCTAAGATAAATAAAGAAATAAAAGATAAATGTGGGAAGGCTAAAGAAAGTTGGTTAAACGAGCAATGCAAAAAAATTGAATTAAATTCCATTAAAGATACAAAAAATATGCACAGACAAATCAGTGAGCTTACAGGAAAAAAAATAAGAATAAATACAGGGTGTTTGAAATCAAAAACAGGAAAGATAATATTAGAGGAAGATGCTATAATGAAGAGGTGGAATGAGTATATAAGAGAATTATATGAAGGAGAAAGGGCAGAATTAACAGAAGATAGTAACTTAGAAGGTCCACCTATTCTGAAAGAAGAAGTCGCTGACGCTATGAAACGTATGAAGAAAGGAAAAACAGCTGGGCCAGATGAAATCACAATAGAAGAATTAGAAGTATTGGGAGAATTTGGAGTAGATATATTAACCAAAATGTTGAATGATATTTACAGCAGTGGATATTTACCCAGTGATATGCTGAAATCTGTATTTATAGCTATACCAAAAAGACCAGGAGCAATTGATTGTGAAGATTTTCGTACAATTAACCTTATAAACCATATCACTAAGCTTCTACTCAGAATCATAATGAGAAGAACCAAAAAGAAAATAAAAATGGAAATTAGTGAAGAACAGTATGGATTTGTGGAAGGAAAGGGCACAAACAATGCAATTTATACATTGCGGACACTAATAGAAAGGTCAATAGAGAAACAGAGGGACATATATTTGTGCTTCATAGATTATACTAAGGCATTTGATAAAGTAAAACATGATGAACTGATTAAAATGTTAGAAGATATCAACACTGATGGAAAAGATTTAAGAATAATAAAGAATATTTACTGGAACCAAGTAGCAGCAATTAAAATGGGAAATAAAGAGGGTAGTTACGAACAGATAAAGCTAGGAGTACGACAAGGGTGTGTCTTGTCACCAGATCTTTTCTCCCTGTATAGCGAAGTAATAATGAGAGAGATCAAAGAGATGCCAGGAATACTAGTTGGAGGTTATAATATAAATAATATACGCTATGCAGATGACACAGTATTGGTGGCGGATAATTCAACAGACCTACAACAATTATTAGACGTTGTAGTAACAGAGAGTGCAAGGAAAGGACTCAACTTGAATATCAAGAAAACAGTAACAATGGTAATATCAAAGAAAATGGTGACACCAAAATGTGACATAGAAATAGAAGGGAAAATCCTTAACCAAGTTGATAATTTTAGATACCTAGGGGCATTTATAACATCAGATGGAAGATGTACAACAGAGATTAGGAGCAGAATAGGGCAGGCAAAAGCCGCATTTCATAAAATGAAGAGTATCTTATGCAATAAGTCACTGTCACTGAATGTAAGAAAGAGAATGCTGAAATGCTATGTAGAACCAGTTTTGCTGTATGGCAGTGAATCTTGGAATGTAAATGAATAAATTAAGAAGAAATTAGAAGCAACAGAGATGTGGTTCCTGAGACGAATGTTGCGAATTCCTTGGACTGCCAGAGTAACTAACGACGACTGCCTGAAACAGGCTAATGAAACTAGAACATTATATACAACAATAAGACAGAGACAAACAGCTTTCCTCGGTCATGTGATGAGAAGAGAGGCATTGGAGAACATCGTAACAACTGGAAAGATCGAGGGGAAGAGAGGCAGAGGTAGACCAAGAGAAGTGATGCTGGATGGATTGAGACGGTGGCATGGAGGAATATCAGCAGCAGAGTTGATCCAGAAAACCAAAGACCGAGATCTATGGAGAGCCATGAACGCCTACGCCAGCCGGCACGGCACTTGATGATGATGAGATTGGCTGCTGTAATAGCTAACGGGCCCAATCTACCCGGGGGCAAGAGGTTCCAGTGCCCCATTAACGGCGAGCACAGTAGATGCAAGTGTCCGGGAAACAAGACAAATGCTATACACTCTCTATCAATAGATTGTTTGCACATTGATGAATGTTACCTCGGGTTGGGGGAGGGGGGATGAGGGGGGTGAAGATTAAGACCACGTACCTGTTGTTTACACATTGATCATTGTTACATAATAGATCCTAAAGGTCGTATATCACTTATCTATACATTGATCAATGTTACATAAAGGATCATACAGATCATATGTCACTTGTCTACACATTGATGAATGTTACATAATGGATTATACAGGTCATGGTTACACATTGCTGAATGTGACTCCGGAGATGATGAAGATCATGTAGGACTGACTATTGCCGTAGACATTATTCCTTTCGTTGAAGAGATTCAGTACTTGGTACAAAAGTCTGTACTGATCCAGAGATGGAACTATGTGAAGTCTAATAGCCTTGACTGTTCCGACTACAAGAGGCACATAACCTTGTTGGTCATTGTCCATATGGTCCAGCAAGAGTGACAATGTGCACACCTGTCCGCTCCACTCAGCGCCGTTTCTGCATGTAAACAACGTTCTTTCTTCCCCAGCTGGTTTCATTGCCCGAATGTTTCCAGCAAGGTCAGCAGAGTTTCAGGGATCAAGGTCTTTGCTTTTCCATGACAGGTGTGAAAGACTGTATTCACCTTTGAACAAAACGTTTATCGACTTCGGCGTGTTTTCTTCATTGACGATGACTATAAATCTCTGAACCTCCCAGGCATCACACGAATCTAGCCATGAAGTCTTGATGTTGAACAATGAGCATCTTTTTTTGTATCTGCCTCCTCTTCAGGTAAATGGGGACCAATAATTATCATCAAATTATAGCACCATCATACATCATCATCATCATCATCATCATCGTCATCACTATCACATACCATGCCGATAGTCATGATTCGCCATCTCAAACCAGTCTTTATCCAAACATGTGTTCTTGTCTCGATTCCCCCATGTTGCCAAAGCCACCCAGGTTGTTATCCCTTTCTCTTCCCACTTGCTCTGTTCCCCTCTAGTTTGTCAGTTGTCACTAAGCTTTCCAGTTTATTTCTCCTCACATATTTCCAAGAATATTATGACTGGCTACGTATAATTGGTCTAATAAGTTAAGTTGTTCATTTGTTTCTTGATGAACTCTCATCACATTCTTCTGTCCGTCCATGACGTTTAGTGCATTTTCTCGAGAAACCATTTTTCCATTGTTATATGCTGTTTCTTAGCTTTGCTTATTTTCCATGCTTCACACCCATACAAAAATATAGGCTCTCTCAAGCACTTTTCCCTCTATATTACGTGTCCTTTGCAGGACATTGCGATCAACTCCAGGTTGATGTTCTGGGCAATTTTATTTCAGTAGTTTGCCATTGATTTCTGAACCCAACGACCCAACGTAAATTAACTGTCTTTTAATTTCATTTATCAAGATCAACAGACTGTAATATACAGGGTGTATTATTAATGACCGTGCAGTGTAATTAACTTTATTTCTGGATGCATTATGAATTATGTGGACTTTGGTGATAATCATTGCAAAGGCTAATGGGCGAGTCTTGAAAAAGGAGACTGGCATATGAGACTACGACCTCCAGCTTGAGAAATGAGATGGTGATAATCTGTTACTACAGTAACAGCGGCATTCCGTTGGTTAGACAAGACTACTGCAACACACTGTTGTATTCATTACGGATTCAAAGAGTATGCTTAGTAAGGTGGAGAAAGGAATGTTTCGTGTGGAATGGCTCTCGTCGCTTCAGAGGTCACAAACTGTGAGAATTGTATGGATATATTGCCCTGGCCATGAGGGGGTGCGGGGGGGGGGGGGGAAGAGAATTAACAGGCTGATAGGCTGACAGGGAATGCACCTCTTGGTGGTATATACCTAATGGGGGGGTCGTGCGCTTGTGGGACCAGATGGAGAAGGCGGGGGTGGGGAGGCAAATTGCGAACCCGTATATGGAGAACTATAGCGGTGGGAACGATTATTAGTATGACTCTTCGCTGGCTGTTGAACGAGGGGACGGAGAACGTATGGGAATGTCCTGAGTGCAGTGATGTCGGGTCTTAACTCTCGAACTCTGTGACTAAATATTAAGGTGTTTGTGTAGTGGCAGTGACGTCATTGATTTGGTTGTGAACTACACACATCCGGTAGAACAGCGTCTATCAATATGAAACATTTCCGCGGTAAGAAGCAAGTTTGTTAGTTAGTTAGTAGTAGTTAGTTAGTTAGTTAGTTAGTTAGTTAGTTAGTCGACAGATCATCCTCATTGCACATCGAACCATTCAGTCCATAAGTGCTCGGATCCCCTCCTCAGCAAATCCCGCAGCGTGTAGCGGCTAACGACACCAGTTTTGTGTTGGTTTATCAGTCTTCTTTGTTGGCTTCCTGCGTAGTGTTCTTGTTTGGCCACACCTCTTTTAATTTGCTGTTCACGCAGTCTGGCCATTGTTGTAGATTCACAGTCATCACTTGGTTCTCGCAAAAGTCTTATTTCTCGTAGAGCGTTCAGAATGTCAGCCTGGTCCATGGCGCGTCCGCCCTCCACAGTAGCCTCACCTGCGAGCTTGTCAGCCCGCTCATTTCCTTGTACTCCCGCATGCCCTGGTATGAAGATGAAACTAATCTTTGCCAGCCGAGACCGCTCCAGAGACAGCAACCACTCTCTTCGGATCCACCCCATCTCTATCCTCTTGATCATGTTCACTGAGTCGCTAAGGACATGCCCTAGTGAATGTCTGTGTCTCGAGCCATGTTATTGCTTAACTTACTACCATGACTTCCATAGTCAGGCTACTTGTGGTCTCAACAAAAGCGCCAGAGTCCTTCACAATTCTCCCTCCGGCCTGAGCTGTAAAGGCCCATGAGCTTCTCACGTGTCGGATGACCGACTCATCTGTGTAAATGACAGCATCACCGTCTTACGAATTCTCAAAAATCAACTCTTGTACTTCCGCCTCCACAGCAGTCGGATTTTCTTGTCTGCATTTTCTGTCTAGTTGGATGCAAACTGAAAAATACGTACAGAAATCTGTTGGCACTTGTACCCACTCCTCGCCAAGTTCTAAGTCCTCAAGTGAACACACCTGTCAAAGAATGTCTTCGGCTTGACCCATCCGCAACCTTCCTCTTTTTAACCTGCTGCCCTTCCCTTCATAATTTCACGATGCAGTGGATGTTGTGTATTTGCTTTAACTTTGAGGTAGGCACTTGCTCTGCAAATTTGTATTCTGTCTTCAATGGTTGGAAAATCGAGAAGTGCATCACCCTGCAAGTTGTATCTCTTGTACATCCAAGAATAATGTGCATAGCTTCGTTATGTATCCTTTCCATCCTTTCTATCTGCTTACAGCTGAGAGTCAGGATCGCCATCACATACTCAAAAAGACATGACCAGCCCCTCGTATAGAAGATACAGATGGCGCTGCTCACAGTTTGCTACCGCCATCACCCACATCGCTGCCAAACTCCGCTTGGCTTTTGTTATCACTTGGTCTGTGTGCTCATTATAAGGATGGCTTCGATCAAAACATATCCCCAGATAGTTCATTGCCAGCGTTCTTTCCAAAGTCTCTGAACACAGATTTACAGTTGGTGTTGGATTGTTGACAATATGATTATTCAAAGAGAACCATGTCACTGTTGCATTTGTTGGGTTGACCATTGCCCCAGCTTCAACACACCAAGTACTTATGCGATTGAGTTTGGTTTGTAGTTCCACAGCAACCTGATCTCTATCCTTATCCTGACGATACACTAAATCATCGTCGGCATATGAAAATGTCCTCCCCGGTCCAGTAATCTGCTCGCTGGTGATTCTCACAGTGTATGCATTGAACAGCACTGGAGATAATGGTGATTCCTGTGGTAGGCCAGGATATATTGTTGTTGGTTCCGAAGTCAACCTACCACATCTAAAAACTACTTTCTGGTGAAAGAGGGCTGCAGCGATCCAACTAAGGAGGAAAGGACTTATCTAGAGTTAAAGAAGCTGAAGCGTTCACAAATGCAATGGTACTCTGTTGTACACCTCCTCAAGATCAATCGCTACAGCAAAGATTTCAATGTCTGAGTGGAAACCTTCATAGACATTATGGGCAAAAACTGCTGCATTGGTCCTGGTTTCTCTTTTTTGACGATACCCTCCCAGGGTAGGTGGGAAAACACCTTGCCTCTCTAGGTGGCTTGATATTTTTTCTGGCAATTAACTTCTGCAGCAACTTGCCTATTGTATTCTGCATGGTTATTACTCAATATCCCTGAATTTTTGTGTGGTCTTTGCCAGGCTTCGGCAAGGGAATCAGATAGCTGTGTAACCACTCCTCCTTGATGCTAGCACTCCTTATACTGTTGTTGTACATGTCTGCTAGTTTCTCTAGCTCGTTGTTGATATCGTCGTATCTTATGCCATCTGGCCCTGGAGCGCCGTATTTTGATCATCGAAGCACAGCCTTGATTTCTTTCACTGTCACTGTGTCTTCATCCAAAATGTTTTGGGCCTTACACCTGTCTGAGGTGACCTCTTTGGCAAGATTTCGGCCTCTCATGTCTGTCTGGTTGCTCTGCTCTAGATAGCGTTCGAAGAGGCCTTTGCCCTTGTCCTCGCCAATCCTCTGCCAGATGAGGTCAGCACCTTGGAAGTCAGAAATTCTCTTTTTCTTGACTACCCCACTCATGCTGTTATGTAGTTGCCAGAACAATTTCAGTGACTTGTCTGTGCTTACTCTTTGACATACCTCTGCAAGAAGGCAGAGAATATTCTGCTGGTCACTATATTCAGTAGTGATGCATTATGAATTATGTGGACTTTGGTGATAATCAAATCAAGAAGACTCTGGCCACCACCAAAACAGAATTGTATAAACAGATGAAAATGCTATATAAATTTGTATATAAACTGCAAGCCAATGTCAAATTATACTACATCCAGATTCAACAACGACATGTAACACTGAGATAAATGGACAGCTCTGCAGCTGAGCAGAGCAGGGCACTCACTTGTCCTGACAGTGGAAATGACTGTCAAAGGCTGAGCTAACAGAACTCCATGTGGATGTGGAAGGCAAGAGGAAACCACCACATTATCTTCCCAAGACTTAAGGACAACATACATTTCAATGGCTGTAAATGTCGTCAATGGCTATCTTACATTCTCGTCCGGTAGGGACAGTCATATGCCACAGGTGCCACAAAAACGTCATCCAGAGACTGAAGGCAACATCTTAATTAAAACAAATAAATTAAAAATAGGTACATGTAATGTTAGAATGTTCATTGACCTTGGAAAGTGAAATGGAAAGCATGAAATTTAATATCCTAGGCATATGTGAGAAGAGATGGAAGGGGTCAGGTAAAATTATAAATGACAAACACACAATAATTTATTTTGGAGGGGATACACACGAAAAAGGAGTATCAGAAATTTCTGCATGCATGGCAGCGGGTGTGTCGCAGAAGCAACCGGTTTTCTTGCCTAATGCAGAAATGTGTGGCTGATGGTTATGCTAGTGACTGCCGTTTACATCAATGATGAACTGTATTTTCAAGAAGGACTTTTGTGTTGGCATTACGGCGACGGTATAATGTACAGTGAAATGTTTCTTTACATCTTTTGAGGTTGTTTTGTTGCGTGATCTACAGTTCTGAGAAAAAATGGCTTGGCTGGCTAGAAAACATCTAGAAACGGAACAACAATATCTAGCAACATCGAGACTGTAGGGAACATCTGGTTGAGAAAGTGACTGCCAATTCCATCAAGGATGAGCTGTATTGTTTGTGGTGACATTCTGGCTGTGGCATTTTGCACAGTGTGCCTGAGCGGGCCGTTGTTTGTCGAAACTCCTGTCTTTTCCACTTTTCACATGGGGCAAGTGGGGAACATTTTATGTGATATTCACAGGCACGGGAACGGAGCATAATGGGGACAACCCTTTGCTGTGATGTTGGGCCAGCGACTAACTAACGACTAATAGATATAAATATTATACAAGTATATGCACCAAGGTTCGCACAGCGCTGTTAACTTACGGGGGTATGTGAGCCAGTCGTTCAGAAAGCAATGGAAAACTACTGAACGTAAAACTTGCCTAGTACATCAACAGCAGCTGAAAAATGCTGGTGTTGACTGCAACATCCTGTAAGGGATATGCAAAATTTAAAAAAAATATGCACCAACAAACAGTAGTGATGAAGAAATACAACATTTTTATGATGAAGTAGACATAGCAATGTGTCAAATTAAATCACAAGATATAAAAATAACACTAGGGGATTTTAATGCAAAAGTAGGAAAAGGAAAAATGGAGGATGTAGTGGGGAATTATGGTTTTAGTACAAACAAATGAAAGAGGAGGGCAACTAATAGAATGGACAAATATCAATGATATAATTGGAACACCTGGTTTAAACACCATAAACGAAGACTACACATGGAAAAGCCCTGGTAAGAAAATACTCAACCAGATTGACTACATACTTATTAATAAAAGATTTAGAAATGTGTTAATTAATGTAAAGACAATGCCGGGTGCTAACTGTAATAGTTATCATGTACCACTATGTAGAATAATAATAGTAAGACTAAAGAGAGAAAAAAGTGATTAAGAACATGCAACTTAATAAAGAGGTTTTGAAGGTAGATAAAGAAATTCAAGAACAATACAGAATGATTGTGAAAAACAGGTACAATGCAATAGCTAAAATGCAGAATATAAACGAACAATGGGAAATGTTAAGGGACTCCATTCATCAAATGAGCAAAGAAATATTGTCTGAGAGAAGACAAAAAGCTAAGAAAAATGGATGACTGAAGAAATCTTAAAATTGATGGTCAAAAGAAAACAGAATAAAAATGATAAACAAGAATATAACAAGACAAATGAAGAAATATGAAATAATTGTGCTAAGGCAAAAGAAAGTTGGTTAAATGAGCAGTGCAAGAAATTCAAATTAAATTCTATTTAAATACAAAAAATATGCACAGACAAATCAGTGAGCTCACAGAAAGAAAAATAAGAATAAATACTGGGTGTTTAAAATCAAAAACAGGAAAGAAATTATTGGAGGAGGGTGCTATAATTAAGAGGTGGAATGAGTATATAAGAGAAATATATTATGGAGAAGGCAGAATTAAAAGAGGAAAGTAACTTAGAAAGTCCACTTAATGTTAAAAAAGGAAGTCGCTGACGCTATCAAACATATGAAGAGAGGAAAAACAGCTGAGCCAGATAGAATTACAATAGAAGAATTAGAAGTAATGGGAGAATTTGGAGTAGATATATTAACCAAAATGTTGAATGATATTTACAGCAGTGGATATTTACCAATTGATATGCTGAAATCTGTATTTATAGCTATACCAAAAAGACCAGGAGCAATTGAATGCAAAGATTTTCGTACGATTAACCTTATAAACCATGTCACTAAGCTTCTACTAAGAATTATAATGAGAAGAACAAGAAAGAAAATAAAAATGGAACTTGGTGAAGAACAGTATGGATTTGTGAAAGGAAAGGGACAAACAAAGCAATATATACATTACAGACACTATTAGAAAGATCAATAGAGACACAGAAAGACATATAGTTAAGCTTCATAGATTATATACTAAGGCATTTGATAATGTAAAACATGATGAAATGATTAAAATGTTGGAAGATATTAACATTGATGGGAAAGATCTCAGAATAGTAAAATATATTTACTGGAACCAAGTGTGAGTGGCACCTTGCAGTCTTGACAGACTAAAGTATGTGAGTTGGAATGTGGCCAATATTCCATCACAATGCCTGGGCAGAGCTTCAGAGAAACATGTGGTGCCCAAACGACATGATCCCTCTCTCGGCCTAATCTTGTGTTTTCCAGAGGAATGGGTAACCAATACGTCTGGCACAAGGTAGGCTGCAGGCGCTGGCGGCACAGCGTCGAATCCTCCGAGACCTCGCCACCGCGAGCAGGTGGCGAGTGATGGCCAGACCCTGACACCCACGGGACCCGGCTTAGAGGCGTTCAGCCAAGTCCCATAGGTGAGGGCCTCGTACGAGACCGGACCAATGTCTCCCATCCTTCCATTTTGCGGCTCTCCCGACCAGCGAGAATAGGCCCGCCGGAGATTGTGCTCGTCTGCTGTGGAGAAATCTCTACCGAAACTGAATAAGTAAAGAAACGATAAAAGTAGTGGTATTTCAGTTGCGCTTGCGCTCCCACCTATGATACACCCTTCATGTGTCTTCACAAAGTCGGACTAGAGTCAAGCTCAACAGGGTCTTCTTTCCCCGCTGATTCTACCAAGCCCGTTCCGTTAACATTGATGGGAAAGATCTCAGAATAGTAAAATATATTTACTGGAACCAAGTAGCAGCAATTAAAATGGGAAATAAAGAAGGAAATTATGAACAGATAAGACTGGGAGTACGACAGGGATGTGTTTTGTCACCAGATCCTTTCTCCCTCTATAGCGCAGACCACATTGCATTGGTTTACACACACTGGTATGAGTGCCGGTTATTCAGAAAGCAATGGCAAACTACTGAACGTAAACTTGCCCAGGAGTCACAGACACAAAATGCTAGAGTTGACTTCTACGTCCTGTAAAGGATGTGCAACTAACTTAGAGAGACCCCTTTATAGACAATCGACTCTGGGTGGGTGATGTAGAAATCATGCCTCCTTTACTTCTCTGGGCATTACCTGGTACCCACTTTAACCTGGGTGATAGAAGCTGATGAGATAGGGAACTGACATCTACTTTAGGCTGGGTGATAGAAGCTGATGAGATAGGGAACTGGCACCTACTTTAGGCTGGGTGATAGAAGCTGATGAGATAGGGAACTGACACCTACTTTAGGCTGGGTGATAGAAGCTGATGAGATAGGGAACTGGCACTCACTTTAGGCTGGGTGATAGAAGTTGATGAGATAGGGAACTAGCACCTACTTTAGGCTGGGTGATAGAAGCTGATGAGATAGGGAACTGGCATCTAGGCTGGGTGTTAGAAGCTGATGAGATAGGGAACTGGCACCCACTTTAAGCTGGGTGATAGAAGCTGATGAGATAGGGAACTGGCATCTAGGCTGGGTGATAGAAGCTGATGAGATAGGGAACTGGCACTCACTTTAGGCTGGGTGATAGAAGCTGATGAGATAGGGAACTGGCACTCACTTTAGGCTGGGTGATAGAAGCTGATGAGATAGGGAACTGGCACCTACTTTAGGCTGGGTGATAGAAGCTGATGAGATAGGGAACTGGCATCTAGGCTGGGTGATAGAAGCTGATGTGATAGGGAACTGGCACTCACTTTAGGCTGGGTGATAGAAGCTGATGAGATAGGCAACTGGTCAATCTGCCTCATTACCAGTGACTGGCGCAGGTTTCAGTGCCCAGCAGTGGTCAGATTAGACCTTGTCCTGACCATAGCAGCCATAAGGTCCATCCATCATGGTAAAATTGATGCTGGATAATTGTCAGAATCTTTGGGAACCAAATGTGAGTAATGGAGATGGTCACATCACTTTGTTATATCATGGCCTGTTATTTTGGAAATCCTAATACATATCACTTCTACAGCAGTATCTGCTATGAGATTACATTGGATGTTTAATCAGATCAGATCAGCGAGTGTAGTCTGACATGCTCTTTCCATTCCAATTTTTATTTTCTTCATATTTTTTGTCCTGCATATTTGCCTTCCTCTTAATGTCTGTCTCACTCTATCCCCATCTCTGTCTTCATTTGTCTTATATTGTATCGACCATGTTGCATCATGTCTTTCTCACTGCTTGTTTTCTGACCTTGTCTCTGTTTCTGTCTCCCTGTCTTGCAGACACTAACAACATGTATAGTTTGTATAGAACATTTATATGTATATTGACAGATGAGTGTGAAGGAGACAGTGTCTACTCTAAGAGAGAGAACAATCTCTAGAACAATGGAGTTCTCCAGCATAAACTTAGATGACCTCCCATCCTCCATCAGTGAGTTTTTCACACCAGATGAGTTTACTGAGATCTCTGACTATGAGAAGCAACGTTTCAGCAACTTACGGCAGAACTTTGAGGCTTTACGGCGTGCAGGTATGTGTCTGTGGTCTGTTGTTGTTGTTTGTACATCAAGAATGATGATGACCATTCATTTCATCCAGTGGGGTTGAAAGTATGGAGCCGTGAGTTCTAATGAAGAATGATTTGCGCGATGAATTGGATTAAAGTGAGGAAGTGTTGCGCTATTCGTCGACCACACTCTCTCACCTGAGTCCAATGGCAAGACAAGTCAAGATGACTCAAGACGGATACAGGTGCAGTGGATGACCAGGGCGCTATCGTGCCTTGCCATGCTCATTACATTCCACAAAGCTTTGCAGATAAATGCCGTTTTGCCCTTTGAATCTTCAAAGATTTCTTCTGCGCAGTCTGCTGATTCCTGTCTTCACATGCTGGGTAGGCATACCCTAGTTCACCGATTGGTTTGACACCAAATCGGTTACTTACCCACGCCTGGTTTAGCCAGCCAGTCACTGCTGTTGCTGGGAGGGGGGATGGGGGGGGGGGGGGGGGGTGGCCACTGTCAGTGGTTTAACATCTCCTTGTTTGACTGTTTGTTGAGTGTCCCCTCAAAATGGACTAGGTCTGAAGACTGGATGGAGTTTCTGAGAAGGTCAAGCCCGATAAAAATCAAATTTTTGTGCCATGACTCGCAGGTGTATGATGAAATGATAAAGCTGTTAGTCTTGTGGGCGAGGCTACTGTGGAAAGTGGACTAATGGATTGGGCTGATATATTGAACGTCGTCAGAATGGTGGGGTCATTAAACAAATCAAGAGACTGCAAATCTGCAATCTTGAGCAGACTACAAGAACATCAAGTGAAAAGTGTGAAGCCAGACAGCAGCGTTATACTGGGAGCCAACAGAGAATAGTTAGCCATCACAGAACAGATGCCATCAACCACTACACCCTGAAGGAGGGGGCTGAGTGGTCTTGAGGTGACGTGTCTGCCTTGAGTGCTGGAGGTCCTGGGTTCAAGCCCTGGTGAGGGCCAGGATTTTTCACATGGATTTCTAGTAACAAAATTTCCCTGGTCTCTGGGTAGTGAGATCGGATGCCCTTGTGTATTGTTGCTCACGTAAAAAATCCCATGGCAGTTGGAAATTGAAAAAGAGTAGCCTATGGCGCTGCTCAGGCAAAATTTTGATTTAAAAATCTACCCAAAGTATTTCAGGATCTCGCTGGTGCTACGGAGTTCATGCACTGAGCTGAGATTCTCCGGACTCAGGTTTGAGTTAGGAGTAGAATGGAGCACTTATGGGTTACACCCATGTACGGTGATGTTAATCCATTGACTAAACTAAACTAGAACTAAACCCTGAGGTAGAAATTTATGAACTAAATGAGCCAATATGCAGATAATCCGATGGTTAACTAACTATACTGTTCAAAAGAAGACACGCAACATTTTTGGTGTTACTTTTATAAAAGATATTCGCTGATTGGACATCAGTCAACCTATCGACTATGTCCATCTGGTCATTAACTTCTCATGGTTACCTGAATTGTACTCACCTCATGATTCGTAAGGTCATGAAAGCGATCAAGGTCAAAACATTTTTGACAATAACTCTTGACAGGCTCATAATAATCTGTGAAACTTACTGAAAAACAAAACTTTCTGACCATATTATTGAATGCCTATAAAAGATTGACACTCCCCGAATAAATTCAATTGAAAATTCAATGTGCAAGTATGGATCAACTCACTACAGAACAGTGACTCATCATCATTGGATGTTTACTGGCTGGACAGTCATAAAGTGTAGTAGCCAGAGAATTTAATGTGGTTACAAGCACCATTTGGAGGCGATTTCAAGAAACTGGCTCAGTGGCAGACTGGCTGCGCTGTGAAAGACCCAGAATCACAACTGGTGCCGAAGACGCTTCATACGGCTGTGCCACCTTAGAAATCGATGTGCATCTGCGTCCTCCATAGTCCAGTCAATGCCAGGAGCTCATAGAATTTCAGATCAAACTGTCATGAACCGTCTGCACGATGCTGGTCTTTGGGCTAGAAGACCTTACAGGGGTCTTGTTCTTATGGACCGGCATAGTCAGAACTGACTGTAGTGGGCGAATCATCAATGGAATGTTGGTACAAGTTTGCAATTAACACTGCAATAATGCTGCGTTTCTTTTCTTTGAACAATGTAATTAATTAACTATAAAGGGGCATCTAGTAGTGTGCTTTCTAACTTGGATAGACAGCGGGTGAAGATTGCATTCCTAGAGATATTGTAAAGGAACATAAAACATCCCTCAAAAGTTCACTGGAGATGTGTTTATGACTGACATAGAAGAACATAGCTCCTGTGTGTTACTGGAGCCCACAAGGGAATCAAAGAATAGCAACAATGTAACTTACATTCATGTTGTAAGAGGTGACAAATTAAGGTAGGTGTGAGACTGGCTACTTCATTCTGTACAAACATTTAGCAAATTATGAACAAGTCTACGAAGGACTTGGCATGTTTGGTTGATGGTCTATGTTTCATAGGGAGATGAATGGCAGAAGATAGATGATCGTGTCTCCCCACAGCTCCAGAAGATAGATGATCATGTCTCCCCACAGCTCCAGTTCTGTCAGAGAACTGTATCAGTTTAGTTGTCTTGCTCAGACATGAAATGTAAGCTCGCTGTCTGTCACTTTCAGACAGTCTGTGTGTGTGTCTGTATGTCTGTTTGTCGAATCTATCTCTCCCTATCTCTTTCTCTGTCTCTGTATGTGTCAGTCAGTCTCCCATTAGCTGTAATACATAGAAATATCACTGTGGAAAACCCTTGAGGCCATTGATATAGCATGAGAAATAATGTGGATCCTGGCAACCTTAGCCAGACTGCAGACACAGTATGTGGATCCTGGCAACCTTAGCCAGACTGCAGACACAGTATGTGGATCCTGGCAACCTTAGCCAGACTGCAGACACAGTATGTGGATCCTGGCAACCTTAGCCAGACTGCAGACACAGTATGTGGATCCTGGCAACCTTAGCCAGACTGCAGACACAGTATGTGGATCCTGGCAACCTTAGCCAGACTGCAGACACAGTATGTGGATCCTGGCAACCTTAGCCAGACTGCAGACACAGTATGTGGATCCTGGCAACCTTAGCCAGACTGCAGACACAGTATGTGGATCCTGGCAACCTTAGCCAGACTGCAGACACAGTATGTGGATCCTGGCAACCTTAGCCAGACTGCAGACACAGTATGTGGATCCTGGCAACCTTAGCCAGACTGCAGACACAGTATGTGGATCCTGGCAACCTTAGCCAGACTGCAGACACAGTATGTGGATCCTGGCAACCTTAGCCAGACTGCAGACACAGTATGTGGATCCTGGCAACCTTAGCCAGACTGCAGACACAGTATGTGGATCCTGGCAACCTTAGCCAGACTGCAGACACAGTATGTGGATCCTGGCAACCTTAGCCAGACTGCAGACACAGTATGCTGGATCCTGGCAACCTTAGCCAGACTGCAGACACAGTATGCGGATCCTGGCAACCTTAGCCAGACTGCAGACACAGTATGCTGGATCCTGGCAACCTTAGCCAGACTGCAGACACAGTATGTGGATCCTGGCAACCTTAGCCAGACTGCAGACACAGTATGTGGATCCTGGCAACCTTAGCCAGACTGCAGACACAGTATGTGGATCCTGGCAACCTTAGCCAGACTGCAGACACAGTATGTGGATCCTGGCAACCTTAGCCAGACTGCAGACACAGTATGTGGATCCTGGCAACCTTAGCCAGACTGCAGACACAGTATGTGGATCCTGGCAACCTTAGCCAGACTGCAGACACAGTATGTGGATCCTGGCAACCTTAGCCAGACTGCAGACACAGTATGTGGATCCTGGCAACCTTAGCCAGACTGCAGACACAGTATGTGGATCCTGGCAACCTTAGCCAGACTGCAGACACAGTATGTGGATCCTGGCAACCTTAGCCAGACTGCAGACACAGTATGTGGATCCTGGCAACCTTAGCCAGACTGCAGACACAGTATGTGGATCCTGGCAACCTTAGCCAGACTGCAGACACAGTATGTGGATCCTGGCAACCTTAGCCAGACTGCAGACACAGTATGTGGATCCTGGCAACCTTAGCCAGACTGCAGACACAGTATGTGGATCCTGGCAACCTTAGCCAGACTGCAGACACAGTATGTGGATCCTGGCAACCTTAGCCAGACTGCAGACACAGTATGTGGATCCTGGCAACCTTAGCCAGACTGCAGACACAGTATGTGGATCCTGGCAACCTTAGCCAGACTGCAGACACAGTATGTGGATCCTGGCAACCTTAGCCAGACTGCAGACACAGTATGTGGATCCTGGCAACCTTAGCCAGACTGCAGACACAGTATGTGGATCCTGGCAACCTTAGCCAGACTGCAGACACAGTATGTGGATCCTGGCAACCTTAGCCAGACTGCAGACTCAGTATGTGGATCCTGGCAACCTTAGCCAGACTGCAGACACAGTATGTGGATCCTGGCAACCTTAGCCAGACTGCAGACACAGTATGTGGATCCTGGCAACCTTAGCCAGACTGCAGACACCTAGTATGTGGATCCTGGCAACCTTAGCCAGACTGCAGACACAGTATGTGGATCCTGGCAACCTTAGCCAGACTGCAGACACAGTATGTGGATCCTGGCAACCCTTAGCCAGACTGCAGACACAGTATGTGGATCCTGGCAACCTTAGCCAGACTGCAGACACAGTATGTGGATCCTGGCAACCTTAGCCAGACTGCAGACACAGTATGTGGATCCTGGCAACCTTAGCCAGACTGCAGACACAGTATGTGGATCCTGGCAACCTTAGCCAGACTGCAGACACAGTATGTGGATCCTGGCAACCTTAGCCAGACTGCAGACACAGTATGTGGATCCTGGCAACCTTAGCCAGACTGCAGACACAGTATGTGGATCCTGGCAACCTTAGCCAGACTGCAGACACAGTATGTGGATCCTGGCAACCTTAGCCAGACTGCAGACACAGTATGTGGATCCTGGCAACCTTAGCCAGACTGCAGACACAGTATGTGGATCTGGCAACCTTAGCCAGACTGCAGACACAGTATGTGGATCCTGGCAACCTTAGCCAGACTGCAGACACAGTATGTGGGATCCTGGCAACCTTAGCCAGACTGCAGACACAGTATGTGGATCCTGGCAACTTAGCCAGACTGCAGACACAGTATGTGGATCCTGGCAACCTTAGCCAGACTGCAGACACAGTATGTGGATCCTGGCAACCTTAGCCAGACTGCAGACACAGTATGTGGATCCTGGCAACCTTAGCCAGACTGCAGACACAGTATGTGGATCCTGGCAACCTTAGCCAGACTGCAGACACAGTATGTGGATCCTGGCAACCTTAGCCAGACTGCAGACACAGTATGTAGATCCTGGCAACCTTAGCCAGACTGCAGACACAGTATGTGGATCCTGCCAACCTTAGCCAGACTGCAGACACAGTGTGGATCCTGGCAACCTTAGCCAGACTGCAGACACAGTATGTGGATCCTGGCAACCTTAGCCAGACTGCAGACACAGTATGTGGATCCTGGCAACCTTAGCCAGACTGCAGACACAGTATGTGGATCCTGGCAACCTTAGCCAGACTGCAGACACAGTGTGGATCCTGGCAACCTTAGCCAGACTGCAGACACAGTATGTGGATCCTGGCAACCTTAGCCAGACTGCAGACTCAGTATGTGGATCGTGGCAACCTTAGCCAGACTGCAGACACAGTATGTGGATCCTGGCAACCTTAGCCAGACTGCAGACACAGTATGTGGATCCTGGCAACCTTAGCCAGACTGCAGACACAGTATGTGGATCCTGGCAACCTTAGCCAGACTGCAGACTACAGTATGTGGATCCTGGCAACCTTAGCCAGACTGCAGACACAGTATGTGGATCCTGGCAACCTTATCCAGACTGCAGACACAGTATGTGGATCCTGGCAACCTTAGCCAGACTGCAGACACAGTATGTGGATCGTGGCAACCTTAGCCAGACTGCAGACACAGTATGTGGATCCTGGCAACCTTAGCCAGACTGCAGACACAGTATGTGGATCCTGGCAACCTTAGCCAGACTGCAGACACAGTATGTGGATCCTGGCAACCTTAGCCAGACTGCAGACACAGTAGTGGATCCTGGCAACCTTATCCAGACTGCAGACACAGTATGTGGATCCTGGCAACCTTAGCCAGACTGCAGACACAGTGTGGATCCTGGCAACCTTAGCCAGACTGCAGACACAGTATGTGGATCCTGGCAACCTTAGCCAGACTGCAGACACAGTATGTGGATCCTGGCAACCTTAGCCAGACTGCAGACACAGTATGTGGATCCTGGCAACCTTAGCCAGACTGCAGACACAGTATGTGGATCCTGGCAACCTTAGCCAGACTGCAGACACAGTATGTGGATCCTGGCAACCTTAGCCAGACTGCAGACACAGTATGTGGATCCTGGCAACCTTAGCCAGACTGCAGACACAGTATGTGGATCCTGGCAACCTTAGCCAGACTGCAGACACAGTATGTGGATCCTGGCAACCTTAGCCAGACTGCAGACACAGTATGTGGATCCTGGCAACCTTAGCCAGACTGCAGACACAGTATGTGGATCCTGGCAACCTTAGCCAGACTGCAGACACAGTATGTGGATCCTGGCAACCTTAGCCAGACTGCAGACACAGTATGTGGATCCTGGCAACCTTAGCCAGACTGCAGACACAGTATGTGGATCCTGGCAACCTTAGCCAGACTGCAGACACAGTATGTGGATCCTGGCAACCTTAGCCAGACTGCAGACACAGTGTGGATCCTGGCAACCTTAGCCAGACTGCAGACACAGTATGTGGATCCTGGCAACCTTAGCCAGACTGCAGACACAGTATGTGGATCCTGGCAACCTTAGCCAGACTGCAGACACAGTATGTGGATCCTGGCAACCTTAGCCAGACTGCAGACACAGTATGTGGATCCTGGCAACCTTAGCCAGACTGCAGGACACAGTATGTGGATCCTGGCAACCTTAGCCAGACTGCAGACACAGTATGTGGATCCTGGCAACCTTAGCCAGACTGCAGACACAGTATGTGGATCCTGGCAACCTTAGCCAGACTGCAGACACAGTATGTGGATCCTGGCAACCCTAGCCAGACTGCAGACACAGTATGTGGATCCTGGCAACCTTAGCCAGACTGCAGACACAGTATGTTGGATCCTGGCAACCTTAGCCAGACTGCAGACACAGTATGTTGGATCCTCGGCAACCTTAGCCAGACTGCAGACACAGTAGGTGGAATTCCTGGCAACCTTAGTCCAGCACTGCAGGACACAGTATGTTTGGATCCTGGCAACCTTAGCCAACTGCATACACAGTATTTGCGGATCCTGGCACCTTAGCCAGACTGCAGACACAGTATGCGGATCCCCTGGCAACCTTAGCCAGACTGCGACTTCAGTATCGGATCCTGGCAAACCTTAGCCAGACTGCAGACACAGTAGGTGGATCCTGGCAACCTTAGGCCAGACTGAGACTCAGTAATGTGGATCCGGGCGACCTTAGCCAGGACTGCAAGCCAACAGTATGTGGATCCTGTGAACCTTGCCAGACTGGGACACGTCAGTATTGGATCCTTGCACCTAGCCAGACTGCAGACTCAGTAAATGTGATCCTGGCAACTTAGCCAGACTGCAGACACAGTATGTGGATCCTGGCAACCTTAGCCAGACTGCAAGACACAGTATGTGGATCCTGGCAACCATGTAGCCAGACTGCAGACACAGTAGTGGATCTGGCAACCTTAGCCAGACTGCAGACACAGTATGTGGATCCTGGCAACCTTAGCCAGACTGCAGACACAGTATGTGGATCCTGGCAACCTTAGCCAGACTGCAGACACAGTATGTGGATCCTGGCAACCTTAGCCAGACTGCAGACACAGTATGTGGATCCTGGCAACCTTAGCCAGACTGCAGACACAGTGTGGATCCTGGCAACCTTAGCCAGACTGCAGACACAGTATGTGGATCCTGGCAAACCTTAGCCAGACTGCAGACACAGTATGTGGATCCTGGCAACCTTAGCCAGACTGCAGACACAGTATGTGGATCCTGGCAACCTTAGCCAGACTGCAGACACAGTATGTGGATCCTGGCAACCTTAGCCAGACTGCAGACACAGTATGTGGATCCTGGCAACCTTAGCCAGACTGCAGACACAGTATGTGGATCCTGGCAACCT